>CAODLS012659769.1:0-12665 GCA_948243855.1 Flueggea neowawraea
CGTCCCTCAGGCCTAGCTGTTCCTTCATTAACACCCACCACCTTCTTCTTTCACTTTCCTCTCTTCCAAGGCTGGACTGGCATGGCCCCATCACCAACGCTTTGATCAAACTATTCATTTTCTTAAATTAACCAAAATAAATACTTATTTCTCGACATTGCCACTATATATGATCCATTCCACGGATTTTTTTTAAATGTAGTCACTGTCTATATGAAAAAAAAGATGAAATTAATACTTACAAACTCTGAGTCTAAATGTTGAGCCTTAAGAATTATTTTTGGGATGTGGTTCTTATTTATATAAGATTAATCTTCTAATCACTCTCACAGGAATTAATTCTTTTATTAAAAAAATTAAAATTATCCATTTACGACTAACTTAAATAAACTAATAGCCTTATAATTTATTAGTATTAGAGTTAATTTCAATACCAAAAAATCGTGAGTTTGATTTCTGATTGGAATAATTAAATGACTTATAAAAGAAAAAATTAGCTCAAATAGTTGATTTATGCATTATCAACCTTAATTTCACTGGTCTTCCTTCTGTAAAAAAAGAAAAAACCAAAATTAATATTATCACAAAAAGAGCACCTAAAAATTTAGTCGGGTTGGTCACTTTCATTAAAAGATGCATAATAAAATGAAGGGTTGGTCACTTTTTTTTTTTGGACAAAGAGGGTTGGTCAGTATTTAGTTGGAGCACATGAAATTGTTTGTGTGATGAGGACACCAGTATTAATATTTTAGTGTACAAAGGGATAACATATGAGTGAGGCACTATGCAAAGGAAGGAGCCCACTGTAGCTACAAAACATTATCATTACTCAAAGGATTAGTGCTTAATTAAAATCATAATCTCACTACACTTTTACACTCACTATTCAATCTTTGCCGACACACTCACTTAGGCTTAGCTGGTTTTTACTTGTGGGCTGGACAAACCAACTCGTTCTCTCTTCCATTCAAAATGTTCTGTGGACGATCAATTCATCATATATGTTTCTTCTTCTTTTTTTCATTTTTGTGGATATCGTAATTCTTTTGTATAATAGATCAGTTGATAGAAATTTCATCTCATTCTATTATTTATATTCGAACATGGGGTTTTCTATTCCTATACTTTTGCTATTCTTCTAACAAGTAGCAGGCGTGGATATCATAATTTTGTTTGTTAATCGGTAACAGAGCGTTCAGCAGGAAAAAAATAAAAGAAAAAAAGTGGCACGACCAAAATTTTTGACGACCCGCTTCGAGTTTGAACTACAAAAACTTTTTTAAAAATTTTAGCCAATAATTCGATAATTTGACCAACTATAAGTACTTTTTGGATATGGTGATTGAAATAGAAATGAAAACATAAACATTTATAAGTTTTGTTTGTGTAGTAATAATAATGTTGGAGGTTAAATGCATACATGGCGGTGATTAAAACATGTTGCTATTGTCGTCATACCCTTTCAATGATATGTTCCACGCGTTAATTTGTTTAAGAAAAGAGATCCAATCATGATTATGGTGATCCTAAAAATGCAAATAATCATTGCTTTCGTGAATGCTCACTTAATCATAGTGTATTAACTATCCACATTGATCAGCTTTGTACTTTATGTTTTCTTTTTATCCAACACATAACCAAAACTCCAAATTGACTTTAATCAAATTGAGCCCCTCCAATATCAACTCAAAATAAATTTGCATTAACATCAATTAATACAACATGAATCAAAATATACGCACGTGAATTTTTTTTCTGAAAAGGATGTCGACGGAATAATAAAACCAAAACGTCGAAATTGTAATTATTAGACTAATGTTCTTTCCGTGCTTAGCCTAATTCTATGATGCTAATTAAGTTCTAGCTGATTGAAAGGAACACATTCATTTAGTATTTTTTTTTACCGAAAGACAAGAGTAATAAAAATCAGTAATCGTATTAAATCATTCCAAATTGATTGGCGTATTCATTTAATACATTAATCTTTCATCATATTCATGAATATTCTGCGATCTCTTAATCAAATTATTTTAGTTAGAGTGTTTTGTTCTATATCCGATGCAAAAATTTATTTGAATGCTTGATACTATTTAATCTTTACGAGGAAAACCCGTTTTCATTTCCAAGAAAAAAATATCAAATTTTTATACTAAAACTGCCACTTTTCACAAAAAACAAAAACAGAGTGCATTTTATAGTTTGAAAATAGGCCTACTCAATATAATAAGGCAAGTTGTAGTAAAGAAAAAAAAAAAAGAAGAAGTATGTGTTTAATATCCTCAACAATCAGATTGCTGAAATTCTGGATTCTGCTTGAAAAATCTGATTCTCACATGCAAGGAAGACAGATCCAGATATAATTCACAAGATCCAAACAAAAATCAAACATCATCTATAATTTAGTATAAAAACACATATTTATTTATACGTGATACAACAACGTATGTACAAGATCTTGGTACACATAATATATAAACTTTCAAAATTAGTGTTATAATTAATAATAATTACAATTAAAATTTAATGGAAGCATTAATTACGAACTGGCTGGGGTTCTTAGCTAATGGAGTACATGCCACAAGTATCTCACATTATCAAGCATACTAAAGCTAAGAATTTAATAAGGGTAAAAAGAAAACTAAACAAAGAAGTAGTATACGAAGAAGAATGATATATTATTAGATTGGCAAACAAGCCTTTAAAAAGAGTGGTATATTTGGGCATTTGTCAAGCACGAAAGTGCTCGATTGAGTAAGAGTTAAGAAAAGATAAGCAGAAAATAAAAAGAAATAAAGGTCAAAATTAGTGAGCATAAATGCATGACCTCGCCTATAAGTAAAGATATAGTATTATATATATAATGATGTAAAGATATAGTATTATATATATAATGATCTTTGCAAGTATTCAGTGCGAGCTAATTTACATAATATATAAAAACTGAATACATTTTCATAATAATATAACATTTAATAAGTTATTATTTTAATATTTAGTATTTTAATTATATAATATTTAACAATTTTTATTAAAATATTTAATATTTTGATCAATATTCACTTGCTTTATTAATAAAATAAATAAATATGCAAACAAATCATATGAGAATTTTGGTATTAATTTTATCTTTTTATTTTTTTAATTTGAAACAACTTTTATTATAGTTTAAAATATTTATAAAAAATAAAAATAGAGTTATAGTATGCACAACTTTCGGAGATAAAACTAGTATAGTAAAAATTAATCTACTAAACAAATAATGATATGCATAAGTTATTTTTATGCCTAAAATAGAAATCTGAAGTTCGAGTTCCTATTATAAAAAAAAATTAAAATTTAAAGAATTTTGTGGTTATACAGATCTTATTCAACTTTATTTTAAATTAGTTATCAAAAGAAAAAAAAAAACTAAAATCAAGTGACTTAATTGAAAGAATATATATATGCACAAATTATTTTTATGCTACACATTAATTGACGGTAAAATTAAGAAAATAAATCTAAAAAAAGTTCATTAGATTGCATTATTGTTGTCCTTTTGATTATGCAAAATTAATTATTTAATGTGATGCACGTTATATAATTATGTTATTTTTTCTAGTTGAAAATAACATTCAATTAGTCCTTCGGGGTAGTTTGTAGTGTATGGCATTTAATGATGAAATTTATTGGCATTTAATTGCTTGCCACTTAGTAGGTGTCTATATATTTTTTTAAGTCTCAATTCAACATTAAACACATGCACACGTGTCTCTCTGCTCGAACCCAAGATACATGCATCAACATGGAGTGCCTTGCCAGTTGAGTTATGGGTCGCAGCTTAATGGGTGTTTATATGCTTTAACAACTTGTACCCAATATATATATATATGAGAGAATTTCTATTTCATCCCTCTGATTTAACACAATTAAATTATAATAACGAAAAATAGAAAAAGACCTAGATAGCCCTCACTCACATCCTCTCCCTCTCTCCCTTTCTTCTGTGCTTTCTTTCTCTCTTCCTTTTAAAGAAACATCGTTCTCTCTCTCATTCCTCTGCTTGTAATTTGTTATCGCCCATAGCCGCCACCATCGTTGTGCCAACCACCGTCAAAACCATCACACTGACCGCCTTACTATCTCTCTCATCCTTCTATTAAAAAACAACCACCTGGAAACCTCTCTTTCTCCTCCAACAATCCAAAACTCATTTTCACACACAACTCTCTCGAAGCATAAAAAATAGAACCAAAAAAGCCTTAAAGAATGCTTCAAGCCCAAATTGTGTGAAATGGACCGCAAGGCTTCCCTGCCTCCTCCATGCTGCCGACGTACCACGAAAAATTACTATTCCCACCACCACCAACCTCTTCCCTTCCCAACGGCAACAACACCAACATCAACCTCTCTTCTAGAAGCCCTTGAAAAAATTTAGAACCCACATTTCCCACTCAACATATAATATTCAATAGATAACCCAAAAAAACTAATGGAACAAAACAATAACCCAAAAAAACCAATGAAATGAATCAACCACCACCAACACATTTTCTCCACCAACAGCCACCATAGCATGAATCAAGAGCATCAATGCAAGAATCAAAACACAAGCCTTATTCCTCAAAAATAAGAACATCAATGCAAGAATCAAAACCCAGAAACCTTACGCGTGGAACTTTGGTGCCTCTTAACAGAACCCATTCACTATTGGCGTTGAACTGGTGACAGAGACATAGAAAGTGGCAGTGGCAATGTCAGATTACAGTTGGGTTCAGATTCTAGAGTTTGGTGAGGTGACAAAAATTCACGATAGTGGCGAGAGAGGAGGAGACGACAGGTATTGTTTTTCCTCCTTCTCTTTCCGCTTTATTTTCGCCTCGCTCTTTTGAGAAAGATGGCTTCTTGATCAGATTTGGGAAAATTCAGGGAAAACAATATTGTGGTTTTCTTAAGAGAGAGAGAGAGAGAGTTTTGGAGTGGTGGGTTTAGTTAAAAATGAGAAAGAGAGAGGCGAGAACTGTTGCAGAGAGAGAGAGAGAGACAAGAATTGAGAGAGATGACGGTGGTGGTGTGGTTTAGGTTCATAGAGACAGAAGTGTGAGAAAGGAAGGAGAAAGGAGATAAAGGAGATACTAGAAGAAAAATGAAGAAGAAAAAGAATAACATGGCAAAATTGTCTTTCAGTCTTTGTCCCATATGCCATGTCATCGATGCTGACGTGTCCGATAGTTTTCAGAAACAGTGCCTAACAATAGAGATGAAATATGAGACTTTTCAAAACTGAAGATGAAAATGACTAATATGCTATAACACAGTGACAAAATAGTAACCCCCCTATATATATACATATATATGCTTTAAACTTTAGTACTTCGATCAAAAATAAAGAATTGTCAACACAGCCTAATAGAGGGTGACCCTTTTTATTGATCAGAAAAATTAAAAAAGAGTGACCCATTTTCCACCTTTACAAATAGGAGGGGAAAGACATTCCTACCTATGAACTTTAAACTTTCTTTTCAATAGAGTGCTACCTATGTATATCATTTAATGTTCACTTTTTTTCCTTTTTTCTTTTAAAAAAGAAAAATATAAACTCACTTTTTTAATAAAATCGACTCCTATTTGATACTTTAAAGGTTTGGTTTAATTTTAATTTAAGTTAGATTATATTTTTACATATAGTAAAATTTATTTTTACAGAACTTTAAAAGGTATTTTTAAAATTTTAATTTTATATTTTTTTATTAATACAAAACAAATCTGTATATTTCGAAATAGACTTTATAAATTCACTTTGAGATAGGGTAAAGTGTAAACAAAATTATGAGCAAACAAAGTGGACGAACAAAAGAATATTCCTTTCTCATTGTTTATATTCATACATAGCCGACAATTTCCCTGAAAAAAATAGGTATTACTCCTTCCGTCTCACAAAATTAGGTCACAATTATTTTTTCACACAAATTAAGAAAATTAGTTAAGTTATTAATTTTATTAAAAATTTCCAAAAATATCTTTATAACTATCTAATAGTAATTAACAACACAATTTAATATGCATTTAAGTGGGGACAATATAGTTAAATGTGACATAATTACTAGTATTATTGTTGAAAAAGCAGTATGTCCATGACGGGTAAACCGAACCCCGTCAGTTAATGTGTGGACCGTATACTGGGTCAATTGGCAAGTCCAATTGATAGAGCTGAATGAGATGGGCTCTTGATCTATGTAGGAGGGCTTATATGTCTTACTAATAAAAAAGACAGGTTAATCCATTTAGAATGGGATCGAGAAACAACCGTTCTTTTCCATCAACATCAAAAACAAGAAACCCTCTACACAGATAGAGAGAGGTCGGCGCCTCTTCTTCAACAGGAAGAAGAACTCGTCTTCTTCTACCTTACTAGTGTCTTACAGTGATCGAGTGAGGCATTTAAACTTGCACTAGAGTTGAGCTCTTCCATCAGTATTAATCTAATTGTGGTTTGCTCGCAAAACCAGCAACAAATAGATCTTCCATTGTCGTTGTCCTTGTTGATTTTCGTTGCTATGAAGGTTGGTGAGTCGAACTCGCTCTCCCTACAAATCGACAAATAGATCAGCAGTGGATTCTTTCATTGGTATCAGAATAGGTACAAATTTTTGCAATCTATTTCAAAAATATTGTTAGTTTTTGTTCTGGGTGCCTACTGTAATTTTTATTCATTCGACTTTCTGTCTCTAACGAGAATTTTGCTTCTAGTCTGTCCAGAGCCTAATTTTGAAAGTCAAAATTTGGAAATTTTGACGCCACCATTAATATCAGAGACCTAAAAAACGTATTCTGACCAAGTTTTTGTTATGAAATTCCATCGGGAAGACCCTCAAATTGACGAAAATCGGATCTGGTTACATTAAGTGAGGTGGCTGCAGATGAATATGTTCATCTGATAAGAAGGGCTACGTGGCCAGCAGCTATTCGTTGGAGCTTATCACCAAACCCACTCAGAGCGCGACATGTGGCAGTGGAATCATACTCAGTCAATGATGTCTGTGCGCGACGTGGATGAATAGGCATTAGACACGTGGCAATAAATGCCACGTAGGCAGCCATGCAAGCAATATGTGGTAGTGTTGACTGGGCATCCACGTCATCAGAAATGACCACTCACAACATAACACGTGGCAGCACAAGCCACGTAAGATGCCACGTGCACAACACGTGGCAATGGTGACTGTACTGACACATCAGCAGATAGGGCCAACCAGAAAGCGACACATGGCAACACGTGCCACACACTTAGCCATGTCACCATTACGTGGCATGGCTGACTCAGCTGGCACGTCATCACAATGGTCCAATCCTGAGGCCACACATGGCAGAATGTGCCATGTGGCGGACAACTTAGCGCCATATGGACATCGCGATGCCACATCATCACACGTGGACAATCATGGTCTGATACGTGGAAACATTGACATATGTCCTCACATGATGATGACAAGTGGCGGAAGCAAGTGACACGCACATGTCGGCGTGTGGGACCAAAGCGTGAAACTCAAGTATTGGCACGTGGGACCGTTACGTGGTGCGTGTTGGCATGTGACACATGTTCCGACCACTAAATTTTTTCAATACAAATAAATTTGATTTTATTGGAATTTTTGGCATATTTTTCATAATGTTTCGAGTTTCAAAACTATTTTTTCCCAATTTTTGAAGGGTTAAAATTTGTGAAAATTGTGTTTTCTGCTAAAAAATAATTTTGAAAATTAGTTTTCAAAATAAATTGATTTAAACATGCAAATATGATTCTCATTTACATAATTGGGATGCGATTTCAATTATTTGGGTAATACGTAAGTTGGTATATGCCTGATTTTATTCGTGATTAATTACAAATATTACAAATGACGTAAAATCATATTGCATCGAACAAAATGTGAATTAAGGTAGAATTTGCACAACTCCCAAAGAAAGTATTTTGGGAAGATGGTGGTCATATATGAAAAAAGACTGTGCATTAAGTGCACAAAGTGTGGTGAAAGTTTTAATATTTCATAAAAAATTATAAATTCTCATCACAAATATTTGCTAAGTCATTAGTCCACACTAGAATTTCATAAAAATATGATCCCTTAAGTGACATTGACAGCCACTTAGAGATTCTAGAAAGTAAAAACATATTGAAATTGGTTTGTCCAAAATTGATCAATGGTCACGGAAAAGAGGTCATGAGAAATAGGAGATCCACTTTATGGTCGTGTGATTTATGGAATTCTCGATAATTTGGCACGACGACTTACGAATTCTATTATAACACATTGGAAAAGTCCATTGTGTATCCAATTAGTTGACATAGGTTAAATACTATATTCATGTAGTATTATTTTGAGAATAATTAATATGCATAACTCATGTGTTAAATGTTGCCCAGTGTTAACGTATGTGCATTAACATTGAGATTGATTGTTTGGATGTATGTTGATTCAATAAATGATGCGTATTTCATTTATTGCTTGGCTTATTGTTGTGTTAGTTTTCCTTAATTAATATGCAATATTTTTTGTGCGCTGAATATATTGTCCAATTATTGAGTTTGTCTTGATAATTGAGATGACCAACATGGATTCCCCTAAGTCGAGTGGACTTTAAAAGTGAATCCAAACAGTTACTATTTACTGTCTATACAATTAAATATAGTATAGTTAATTATTATGACTGAGATGATAATTGTGCATCTAGTGTACTTTTCAATTCGAAGCTTAATGAAAGGCTATGCTAGTTTAATTTTAGTTGGGTGGTAAATATATATGTATTGCTATAACTTACTTTTATGCAATTATGTTCGATTGTTTGTCATGTTTATTTGTAACATTCACTGCTTGTAAAATCTATTGATGTCTAGCCATACGAGAACATATGTTAAGTTATGTTAAGCTTATGCGGCAATAATCGTGAATACTAGATTATGAAAATTTGGCGTGTACTCTAAGAGCGAAAGCTTATGTCCCTTTAAACTTGGTTGTGACAAAATTCAAGGAGGAGTAGAATACCACTCAATACACTTTAGACCGAAATGTCTTTTAGATGTGGAAGTGAGAAATTTCATTACATCCATCATCCTGTGAGTAAAGGATGATGTAGTCATTTGACTATTTTGCAAGTATCTAGATGCTATGTTTAGTGACTTGTTTACAAGATGTCCTAATTAAGCAAGTAGAGTGAGAAACCTACATGATTAGAGAGCTAGTGATACTGATCATAGTGTGATCAAGGACAAAGTCCAAATGGTTATCCACTTTTTGCCTAGAAGTTAGGAGCAAATCGAGTTGCACTTAACCTACATTTATCTCAAAAGAGAAATTTGACAATGTTTTATTCTATCGGATAAATTCCGATACAAATGTGAGAAAAAAGGTATAAGAACCTAAGTCCTTAAGAAGTGGAGACTAAACAGAATTTCGAAGAAATCCTTAAACATGAACAACACTCATATTTTATAAGTAAAATGTTAAGTACCAAAGGCTCATCATATAAGAAACGATGCATCTTTGAGGGTATGTTACTTAAGCTCACGCGAGTGAGAAGAGTTACCTTGTTCAATGTTCTCAAGTGAATTAGATTGTTAGTTAATGGTTAATTCAACTTTAAGGATCTTCGCAATGAAGTTTTGATGTGACTTCATTAGACCACAACTAGTTCTATGGAAGAAATAAGTTGAGTATGCAAGGAACAACTCGAAAGTGGGAGTTCAAAGATTTGGCATGTACAAGCAAACCTTGTGCAAAATCCAAACCTTTTCTTGCGAGAAATTCTGTTACGAACTTATTGAAGTTTGCCTTCAATTGTGTTTTAACAATAACAATAGTTGTTAAAACATACTTGATTGAAGACTACTTTAGTATTAAAAATGTTTCTTCGTTAAGGTACAAGAACTAACTTTTGGAAGTCCTAGTTTCTATTCATTGCTATTTCACATGGTTATGAAGGATTATGTGAAGTTAATGTACGCAATTCAAACAATTTGGCAATATCAAGTATATCAATTAGTTCAAGTGGGAATATTAGATGATTGTGTAAGTTCAAGCTGACTAATTGTGAGCATTGCAAAGAAGGATACTAGAGAGAAAACCACTTTCAAAGGCATTTTGAGCTAAATTCCCCGTTGTTTTTAATCCACTTTTGATGTTTGACATTAAAAGAATGAGAGGCAAGGATATGGCCTACTGCTTTGTCACTTTTGTATATATGACTGCTAAAGGTGCGATTATATCTATTTGATTTCTCAAGTAAGAATGATCAAGTAGTTCTTCCTTCTTACACATCAAGATGAGAATCAAATAAAGCTTTGTGGATCAACTAAAGTCGTGAACATCTATAAGATGACACCAAAGCTTTATGTGACGAAAGGAAATGAAACATAAGCTATTTATTCCTATAATTCGTTACTCATATATCTCATGGGATATGACTTAGTAGAGTGTATGACCTAAACCACTTGGAACCAATAGATATATAGTCAATGTCCATGATTCATTGGTCTATAAAGATCGAAAGGCTTAAGGTGTTAGACCCTTTACTGTATCAAAATGATATTTTTTCTTCGTGCGACAATAAGGATGGCATAATAACAAGTTCTTTGTCAATTGATTTCTTGACTGGGATAAAAGTGGAATAGATTTCACTTTATTTAAGACTAAAAAACTCAAACCCTCAGGATCACTCCATCTGAGTGAGAGAATTCTTAAAGAGGATGAGGAAGAAACTTGAGTAATCTAAATCAGTAAATTACATCCTTGGATTTTTAAAACTCTTAAGTGATCGGTCCGAACGATTTTTATCTCTTTCTTTGAAATGGATGCATCGAACAATCTTGGAAGTGATTCAAATTTTATCTCGTCTACCTCAAGCATGTGCAGATATTCTTGATCCTGACTTTAGTAGAAGCACGATTTCTATTTTCCAGTGGGAGCATTTTTAGAAATGCATTAATTCTAAAAGGGATAAAATCTCACGACGACATTTTTCTAATAAATGAATCGATCGTGATCCTTTTAGTAATCCTACAAGTCAAGAATGAACCTGCGAGTATGTTAGGGGTTCACTCATCCCAGTAAAAGTTGTATGGATTAAAGCAATGAAAGTGTTAAATGACATTTGAGATTGAACCATGTTGAGAATTGATTAATCTATCCAAAGAGCGAGCACCTATTAGAGATAAGTGAATACATAAGCGATAAATTGAGCATGTTATCGATAATTGCTTAAGGGAATTTAATCAACAAGATTGGAAAGACCACCTTGTTGAAAGATTTACCTTCACCAAATAGACTTTGGCATTTGGGCTAGTCTATTCCTTGGCCTACATTAATGAAATGTAGAGACTTCTTTTCTTAATGGAGAATTTGGAGTGGAAACCTTTATGGTTCCATTGTCCAATGTATGACTTTAGACATTTTTTGAAAGGATGGTATATTCATATATGCTGTGAAAATACCAAGGTGAATATTGTTATTGTAACTTTGTGTGAACATCACACTTATAGCTAGAAAAGTCTAGTATACTTGAATGACTCCAAAGATTAGCAGGAATCTAACTTTGAGACATACATTATGGGTTGACCTTTGAGTTAAGCTTCAAATGATCATTCAAATAAGTTGTTATTTTTCTCTGAGAGAGATGTATCAACAAAGTCGTTGAATGCTTTAAAATGCAAAAATGCATAACCCATAGGTAATCCCGTAACTAAGAGTAAGTTTCTTAACAAGTGCATGTGTCCATGAACTATGCGAAAGGAAGAATGTATAAGAAATGTTTCCATAGAAATGTCATGTGAATATTTTTTGTAGTTTAGAGTACATATATTGATTACAAGACCATGTCTTGTAGTATGTTCCTAGGTGTGTACAATGTTTAGAGTTTACTATGTAGTCAATTTAGCTAGTAAATATTGATCCAACTAATAAGGAGGATGTTGGAAAGTAGTGAATGAGATACTTGGATGCTTTAGATGCATTGCAATGTTCTGTGTTATCGTAAAGGCTTGCGATGAAATGAGACATAGTTGCTAGTTTGACAAGTGATGTGGACTATAGGGAAGTCCATGTTTTGTTATGTGTTCTTAGTTGACAAAACTACTATTCCACATAATAGTGAGGAACACATAAAGTGTGTGGCAAGAGAAGCTAATACTATAGCTTCATTAGCTGCAATGTAATGGGAAAGTTGGCTATATAGTGTAATGATCCACTTAGCTCTAACCACCTAAAGACATGATAGTCTTTAGTGACAGTCGACCTCGATTGCTTAAGGATCGAGAAGATCCATTATAAGTCTAAACAAATCAAGATCAAGCACCATGTTGTGAGGAACTTGGTTGCACAATGACAAGTGAATTTGAGTACAAGATTCACAATGAGAAGTGAACTTGGAATGTAGGTCTATACGAGATGTGATTGTAGATCCGTTAATAAAGCTTATAAAGGAGTAAATTTCTTAAGATCAGTATGGCACATGAATTGTATAATCCCTTAAAACATGATCTTTATTAAGATCATTGTTAGCACAACACGAGCACAAATGTTGAGAGCTAACATTTATTGTAAGGTAAAGTGTAAAAACATGTAGGATAGATAAGTAACCCACTCACACGGGTGTTTATCTTAGTCTTGTGATATGTGGCACAAGGACTAAGA
>CAODLS012660350.1:0-21870 GCA_948243855.1 Flueggea neowawraea
AATTGTTCATGTGTGGCATTTGCAAGTATAGATGTTGAAGGGAAAAAGGCAACTTGCTTGACTTGGTATGGTGAATTACTAGACATATTGACGTATAGTGAGGGACCTGACTTGTATGTCCGAGTAGATGCAATTGAGACACGTATTCTTGTTCTTTCTTTATCAATAATTTTCTTTGCGCCATACGAGTGAGGCATATCTACACTTGGAGCTGTCTGCTCTTTGCTCCTGCGTACTTATGAACTGATTCGTACAAATTTTTACCTGTCAAATTTGATTAATTCTTTCAGATGTGAGAACTGTTTCTTTTGAGATGTAATCGTCTCTCTTTTGCAGCTGAGAATGCAGAGAAACGAAGAAGCTTTTTCAAAAAGAAATCAGTCATTACTGGATTATCTGTTGCTTTCATATCATGTCTAATTATCATATATTCTTATATTTGGCTGAGGCAGAAGAAAATAAAAGGCAAGCAAACAAAGTGATGAATGCTCTTTCTTCTTTTGTGGTGTTGATTATTTTTGCCAAAGAAGATATGTGACTTATGTTTCTTTTAATTTTCTGTGTTCAGGGACAATTGAGAATAAATATGTGAGAAAAGTACTTTCTATTCTGATGGAAAACAGGCTCCCAGAAAGTAGACAACATCCAGATTTTCCTTATTTTGATCCAGCCACCATATTCGCCGCCACTGACAATTTTTCTCCGCTGAACAAATTAGGACAGGGTGGTTTTGGCTCTGTCTACAAGGTAACTCCCTGCTGAAATGTCAAAAGCCTCTCAAAATGCATGTATTTTTCAATTGCATGATTTTTCAGTTGAATTGGTTCTAAATTACTACATTGGATTAAAGATTTAAGATGGATCTCAGGGTAAACTCGCTGATGGGCGAGAGATTGCTGTAAAAAGATTATCTCAAAGCTCAGGTCAAGGGATTGAGGAGCTGGAAAATGAAGTCATGTTGATTGCCAGGCTTCAACATAGGAATCTTGTGAAACTACTTGGATGTTGTGTTCAGGAGAAATTGTTAATTTACGAATACTTGCCTAACAAAAGCCTGGACATTTTCATATTTGGTGAGACTTATATTTCTCTCTTAGCCAGCTTTGTATTGCTTGTCCATTTAACGGCTTTCTGACTTGAGTAACACTCTGAATGACACTCTGCAAGATCTGCAATATTTTTTGTAGATCAAGAAAGAAGGGCACTCTTAAACTGGAGAAAACCTTGTGATATTATTGTTGGGATTGCAAGGGGAATGCTGTATCTGCATCAAGACTCACGGTTGAGAATTGTACACAGGGATCTTAAAACAAGCAATATTCTATTAGATGCAGAGATGAATCCAAAAATTTCTGACTTTGGCGTGGCTCGGATAATCAACGATGACCAGGTTCAAGACAATACCAAAAGAGTTGTTGGAACATAGTAAGATCGCTTATTAAGGCAATCCATATATAGAGGGGGAGAGAAATGATTTATGTTCCCCTGATATTGTGGAAGTTGATTCTGTGTTTATTCTTGTTCCAGTGGTTACATGGCGCCGGAGTATGTAGTGTTCGGGAAATTCTCCATGAAGTCGGATGTCTTCAGTTTCGGAGTTATATTGTTGGAGATCATAAGTGGCAAGAAGAACAGTACTTATCTGGAAGAACCTCAACTGAATTTGATTGGACACGTAAGTAAGAAAGCTTGAAACTGCATATAGAACTTGTGTTATCCTGACAGATTATTATAATATTCTCCGAATGCACAGGTTTGGGATCTGTGGAGAAAAGGCAGAGCATTAGACGTTGTCGACTGTTTGCTTAGGGACTCGTATTTAGCGTCTGAAGTGGTGAGATGCATTCATATTGGATTGCTGTGTGTGCAAAATGATAGAGAAGATAGACCCACCATGGCAGCTGTTGTTCTTATGTTAAACAGCGAAACATCTCTTCCCTTCCCGAAAGAACCTGCATTCATTCTCCAGAGAAATTGCAACAGCTCGAATTCAACGACTAGAGAAGGAGCCCGCTCCGTAAATGAGGTCACAATTACGATGATTGAATCTCGTTGAAGGATCAAGTCTCTCTCAAATACGTTGTAGTTAACATAGCTGACTTACTGGAAAAATTGATTATAGATTCATCTCCTGCTAGATCTTTTGGCTAACTGGACTAACAAAATGAGTCTTAAGAAATTATTTTCCTTTTTGTTCCTTGGTTACACATGAATCTCTGAAATAGGATACGTTCCTGAAGCACAGAAGATTTGAACACCATGGAATTTATCGGGTAGATTACCTGTATATCAGTGGCCAACCTGTGCTCTGTCCATGACACAGCCACGCAGACAGAGAGGGGTCGTCCAAGGTTACTAATCCGGTACAACAAAACGACAGTTCGTCTACTGTTATTTTTAGTATGGCGACAAGTCGTCCTTATAATAGATGCTTTTTTATTGACTAAAGGATATTATTGGGGCAAAAAGGCATCCTACTCTGCCCTACCATCTATGATTGACAAGGATGTTGCTGCAGCAGTCGCCAGTGTTGACAAAAGTCTAAAGGTTATTATTTATTTTTTATTTTTAAAGAGAAGAAATTTTTTCCATGTCAGTGTCAGTCGCCTGACTTGAATTGTCTAGCAGCTCCAGAGCTGCCAGCTTCCTTGAGATTTTCCGTCGTTCAAGTCAATCGGAGTGAACCCAAACATCAAACAGTAATGGAGGAAACCATTTGATCAAATAGGAGTAATTGAGCGTGTGTGTGTGGATTAACAGAAAGAACAGCTATGGAAACAGTAGGTGAAATGAGGGGAAGGAGAAAAAGAGGAGACGTGAATAAAAGCATTCGTGTTTTCCGCCTCGAGGGCAGCAGATTCTATATCTTTGACAATATAAACAAGTCCTTGACCAGGTCAGTCTTTCTCTTTCCCTCTCATTTTACTTTTCTTCTTTGTACTTCTTGTTCAATTAGTCGTAACGTTAATATAACGCTCAAGCTTCCTAGTACCTTCTCCTTTAACAAACGTGGAATTCAGGTCTACTTTTTGTTGTTTAGATTGATTAATGGGTGAGTTTAAGATTGAAATTTGTGCTTTTTCTAACGAACTGAAATAACAGGAGGCATGGCGTTCCCCTTTAGCAACAGACTTCAACAACAACAACTGATTTTCACATAGTTTCAGAATCAGAGTCATTCCATGAAAGGGAATATAACCACTGGAAACGCCGAATTCTACTGGTCAGATTAGGATTAGACTAGCTTTTTTGTTCCCAAAGTTCCTGCTGGCTTTGTTGAAACAGTGCTATTGTTGAAAATTAGAGAGGCCGATTGTACCAATAATTTGATAGCTACTCTACTCAAACTTATAGAAAAATAATCCAGGTACCTCTGACAGCTGTCGGTCATTTTGAAATTTCTGTTGCCAATTCTTCTTCGTAATTACAATGACTCCTACAAATGTAACGTGTTAGGGAGAGTAACAGGCTTCAGTCCACCAATCCTGAAACAAAATTCTACCTTTTAAAGTTATTTTGTCATGTTTGTGTTGATTAGAATTGCAATAATCAATTATTTGAAACCTTCATACTGCTACCGATGGTTATCGCGTTCTTCTTTATACTGGTGCTTTTGTTCCCATGTATTTCTGCAAACACTATAACCCTCAATAAATCCCTGATGGATGGTGACACTTTACTCTCAAAAAAAAGAACTTTTGCATTGGGATTCTTCAGTCCCGGGAATTCGGGTCTTAAATATCTTGGCATATGGTACAACAAATTGCCTGGCCAAGATGTGGTGTGGGTTGCCAACAGGGGAAATCCAATCAATGGTTCATCCGGACTCCTTTCAGTGACCGCAGGTGGAAACCTTGTTCTGTTTAGTAACCAAGACTGGAAAATTTCAATGTGGTCTACAAATGTTTCAATAAAAGTAAAAGATGCTTGTGTAGCTCAACTCTTAGATTCGGGGAATTTGGTTTTAGTGCAAAGTGAAACTAGAAGTGTAGTTTGGCAAAGCTTTGATTTTCCTAGTGATACAATGCTTCCAGGTATGAAACTCGGCTTGGACCGGAAAACTGGCCTGAACCGGTTCTTAACATCATGGAAAACAGTGGATGATCCAGATGCTGGGGAGTACTCCTATAGGCTCAACCCTAATGGGTCTCCGCAGTTCTTTCTGTACAAGGGCTTGGAAAAGTATTGGCGAACCATTCCATGGCCATGCGGTCGTTCTAGATATGCACCTGATCCTCTGTACCGGTATAATTTTGAAAATAAAGAAGAAGAAATATATTTTGTTTTCTTTGTTGATGATGAATCTGTTATCATAAGAACTGTGGTTGATGCGTCTGGAATTTTTCATCGGCTTACTTGGGACAACGGTTCTCGACAGTGGAAGGAATCCTGGTCAGCACCGAACTATACCTATGGACATTGTGGTGCAAACAGCATTTACAGTGCTAATAGCGGCCATGTTTTTGGATGCTCATGTTTGCCGGGGTATGAACCAAGGTCCCCAAAAGAATGGAATTTAAGAGATGGTACGGGGGGGTGCATAAGGAAGCGTTGGCGAGCAACTTCCTCGTGCAGGAGTGGAGAAGGGTTCATCAAGGTAGAACAAGTGAAAGTTCCTGATACTTCAGTGGCAGCTTTGATGAATGTGAGTATGAGCAGTAAGGAATGTCAAAAGCTTTGCTTCACGAATTGTTCATGCGTGGCTTTTGCAAGCATAGATGTCGATAGGAAAGGAATGACCTGCATGACTTGGTACAGTGAATTAATAGACACAATAAAGTATGACGAGGGACCTGACTTGTATATCCGAGTAGATGCAATTGAGATGGGTAATCTTTTTCTTTCTATATCTGTAATCTTCTTTGAGCTTTACGGGCTAGGCAATATATGCACTTCAAGCTGTGTAGATATTGCTCCTACTTGTGATCTTATGCACAAATTTTTACTTGTCATTTTCAAATTCAATTAATTGTTTCAGATATAAGAACTGTTTTCTGTTGAGATGTGATAGTCTCTCTTGTGCAGCTGAGAATGCAGTGAAAAGTAGTTTTCCCAAAAGGAAGTCAGTCATTATTGGCCTCTCTGTTGCTTTCATATCATGTCTGATCTTCATATATTTTTATTTGTGGCTTAGGCAGAGAAAAATAAAAGGTAAACAAAGAGATGAAAGTTCTCTGTTTTTGTTGTCTTATTTTTTTTGCCTAAGAGAACACGTGAATTAAGGTCTCTTTTAATTTTTTGTGTTAAGGGCCAACTAAGAATAAACATATGAGCAACAAACTTTCTACTATGATGGAAAACAGGCTCCCAAAAAGTAGACAACATCCAGATTTTCCTTACTTTGGTCCAGCCACCGTACTTGCCGCGACTAACAATTTCTCTCCAGCGAACAAAATAGGACAGGGTGGTTTTGGCTCTGTCTATAAGGTAATTCCCTGCTGAAATGTCATAAGCCTCTCAAATTTGCATGCATTTTTCAATTGCATGCAAATACATGCGTCTCAGGGTAAACTCATGGATGGGCGAGAGATTGCTGTAAAAAGATCATCTCAAAGCTCAGGCCAAGGGATTGAAGAGTTTGAAAATGAAGTCATGTTGATTGCCAGACTTCAACATAGAAATATTGTGAAACTACTAGGTTGTTGTTTTGAAGAAGAATTGTTAATTTACGAATATTTTCCCAATAAAAGCCTGGACACTTTCATATTTGGTGAGATTTATTTCTCTCTTAGCCTGCTTTCTGTTGCTTGTCTATTTGTCAGCTTTTTGAATTTGCAGCACTATGAATGACACTTTGCAACTTCTGTAATACTTTTGTAGATCAAGAAAGAAGGGTGCTCTTAGATTGGAGAAAACGTTTTGATATTATTGTTGGCATTGCGAGGGGAATGCTGTATCTGCATCAAGACTCGAGGTTGAGAATTGTACACAGGGATCTTAAAACAAGTAATGTTCTATTAGATGCAGAGATGAATCCAAAAATTTCTGACTTTGGCGTGGCTCGGATAATTAATGGGGACCTGGTTCTAGACAATACCAAACGAGTTGTTGGAACATAGTAAGTATTGCTTCTTAAGGCAATCCATATATAGAGAGAGGGAGAAATGATTTATGTTTCCCTGATATTGTGGAAGTTGATTCTGTGTTCATTCCTGTTACAGCGGTTACATGGCGCCAGAGTATGTATTGTTCGGGAAATTCTCCACGAAGTAGGATGTCTTCAGCTTTGGAGTCGTATTGTTGGAGATCATAAGCGGCAAGAAGAACAGTACTTATCTGGAAGAATCTCAGCTGAATTTGATTGGAAACGTCAGTAAAAAAAGCTTGAAACTGAATATAGAACTTGTGTTATCCTGACAAATTATTCTAATATTCTCCGAATGCACAGGTTTGGGATATGTGGAGAGAAGGCAGAGCATTAGACGTTGTCGATTCATCGCTTAGGGATTCGTATATAGCATCTGAAGTGATGAGATGTATTCATATTGGATTGCTGTGTGTGCAAAAAGATAAAGAAGACAGACCCACCATGGCAGCTGTTGTTCTATGTTAAACAGCGAAACATCTCTTCCCTTCCCAAAAGAACCTGCATTCATTCTCAAGAGAAATTGAAACAGTTCGAATTCGAAGACTAGAGAAAGCGCCTGCTCCGTAAACGAGGTCACAATTACGATGATTGAATCTCGTTGAAGGATTAAGTCTCTCTCAAATGCGTTGTAATTAACACAGTTACTATACTGGAGAAAATTGATTATCAAATCAGCTCGGGCTTGATCTTTCGACTACAAATGAAGCTCTGAAATAGTGTTCATGCCTGAAGCCGTGAGAATCTGAAGTCTGAACACCATGGAATTTATGATTTATCAGTGTATCAGTGGATGACGTGCTTGTGCACGACTCGGCCATTCAAAGAGACAGGTCGCCTAGCTAGCTTACCGCAAGGGGACTGAAACTGTGGATGAGGTGATCCAGAAAACGACGTCGCGTCTACTATTTTCAATGTAGTGATAACTCGTTTTAATGACGAACGTAGAACAAAATCTAAACAAAATTCAACCATAAATAAAATAATATTTTATAATTAATTAAAATTATATATTATATAATGTGTTAATTTTTTATATAATATTATAAAATTATATAATATATTTAAATAAATTAAATATATATATTATATATTAAGAGATCACACCGAATCCTCTTGGGTATGCCCCTGACTCGTGCATCCATGACGTCTGAATGGATCAGACGATAGGCTAGTCATCTAGTTAAAAAGACGAAGCGCCAGTCAAAACAAAATATTCCAAGAAAAGAAATGTCAAAACAAAATAGTAGTTTTCACAGAAATGATTTAAGACTATGAAGAAATTACACTTTATATATTTTTTTATTATTTTAATTTTTTATTATTTTTTATAAAATATTTTAATTTATATTTTTATAAATACAATAATTTATATTTAAATTCTATCTCTACAAACTCCCCCTAATCCGACGGTGTTTCTCTTTGTTTACTCTTTTCTCCTTCATCTCCGCCTCCCTCTCGTCTCTCCTCCCTCCCCCTTCCCTCCACCACACGGTCCTCCACCTCATCCGGCACCTAACCGACACCCCTGCTGCCCCAAACTCCGCCACATGTCCTCCATCAAAATGCCTCCACCGCTCTTCTAGCAATAACCACCAAGATGACGATTTAAGAAGATGATTTCGATTTTGATGATTTCTTAGTCACTTTCGTATCGTGTTTCGAGATCGTCGACATTGAAGAAGAAAGTGGATGCTCATAGGGTTTATGGGCTTCGGGAGACTTTCAATGAATTTGATTTTGGTGACGATAAGAGTTAGAACTTGAAATTGTTGTTAATCCAGTGTCTGATTTCGCCATTGTATTTGAAGGGAAAAGAGGAGGAGACCTTCAGTGGTGTGAGCCATGAATACAAGTCAATAGACCATTTAGCTTTGTAGTCGGAACACCTGACAAATGAATCTAACTTTATTTCCAAGAGATAATGGAGTCGAGAAAGAATGGAGATAAGTGATTAAAGAAAGTTGACTGTGAAAACGGGTCTAGTTAGTAAACAAACCTTTTTTATATTATAAATATTAAAGCAGTCATCTTTTTCCGTCTAAAGAGCAACTTTTTTTGATTCTTTGATGATATAAACAAGTCCTTGGCCGGGTCAGCCTTCTCTTGATTAAACTTTTCTTCTTTATATATTTATTTTTTTAACCAGATTTTCTTCTTTTTTGTATTTGTTGTTGAGTTAGTCGTAGCGTTTCTATTCCCGTAAGTTTCTGACTTTTGTCACCATTTGCATTCTTATGGCTGCAATATGTTTATGACTTTTGTCACCTTTTACTTCAACTTTTAGAGTTCGTTTCTATAAGTGTTTGGGATGCTAAAATCATTGAATATGTTTCTGAGTTGTTTGGTCATGGTTCTTCTTTTTGGATTTTGTACTTCTAATGACACTATAACAATTAACCAGGCATTCACGGACGGTGATGTTCTCGTATCCAGACAGGGTAATTTCACATTAGGTTTTTTCTGTCCTGGCAATTCTTCCTTGAGATATGTTGGAATATGGTTTCACCAAGTGCCATTACAGACTGTGGTGTGGGTCGCAAACAGAGACTATCCAATAAATGGGTCATCTGGAGTTCTCTCAATCAACCAGCATGGGAATCTTGTTCTGTATGACAATAATGACCAGAAAAGTACTCTATGGTCAACAAATATATCGATAGCAGGTCCAACTGTAGCCCAGCTGTTGGATTCTGGTAATCTAGTTCTAGTCCAAACTGAAAGTAAAAGAGTTTTGTGGCAAAGCTTTGATTATCCCACAGATACAATACTGACAGGGATGAAAATTGGGTTGGATAAAAGAACTGGTTTGCATAGGTTTATAACATCATGGAAGTCAGCAGATGATCCAGGAACTAAAGAGTATTCTTATAAGCTTAATACAAGTGGAGGGCATTCACAGTACTTTTTGTTCAAAGGTTGCACCCCGTATTGGCGATCTATAGGGCTACCCTGGATAACTTATAAAACTGATGATAATACTTGTTATCTTTTTAGCAATGAGGAGGAGCATTACTTTTCCTGTATTGTTAACACTTCTGCAGTCGTCAGGATCCAAGTGGACAACTCCGGATCCATCAGGCTGTTCAGATGGCAGAATAATCAGTGGAATGAATTCTGGTCTGTGCCCAAATACCGATGCGATAAATATGGGGTTTGTGGTGCATTCAGTAATGCAATGGTTACAATGATGAGAGATTTCAGTGTACTTGTTTACCAGGTTATGAGCCAAAATTCCCAATTAACTGGTATATGAGAGATGGATCTGGAGGATGTGTTAGGAAGCAAAAAGGAATGCCTGTATGCGAGAAAGGAGAAGGATTTGTGAAGCTGACAGATGTCGAACTTCCAGATGCTGCTGTAGCTCAGGTGGGTATGAGTATGAGTAGGAAGGAGTGCAAACAGGCATGCTTGGCGAACTGTTCGTGTGCTGCATATGCAAGCCTAGAATTTTCTGAGAGAAGTATTTGCCTTATGCGGTATGGGAAACTGATGGACATAGTGGATAAAGTAAGTGATGGTTATGACATCTATGCTCGTGTTGCGGAAAATGAATTAGGTAATGTTTTCTTCATAATCTTAATTTTTGAGTCTGGAAATGCTTTGCAGCCACTTAGTTCCTGCATAACACCAGTTGTTGTTTTGTGGATGTGATTTCTTGCCACCCCCTTCTCGCAAAAAAAAAGCATTAATTGTGATTGCGACTGCAAACTGATTTGTAGTCTCTGTTGGTTGTTTTGTATATTATTTTCTGTTGTGCCTATCGTCTAATATGTTCAGTTCAAGTTGGCCAAACAAGAAGTGTGTTGTTAGTTCTGAAATCTGACATAATTTTCCTGCTAATCTCTTTGCTTGAGGGCCAAGGCTATGCCCTTTTTTCTTTGTAATAATACTTCCTTTCTCACTTATGCAGCTGAAAATGAGAGAAACTCTGAAAATTTTCTAGACCGGAGGAGGATCTGAGCCATACTAGTAGCTTCTATTGTTTCATCATGGCTTATCCTTATGATACTTGTCTATATGCAGCGCTGGAAGACCAAAGAAAGGAAAAGTAAGATGGAATTCTACTTTCATTTCTTTTTGCTGTTTCTGTATGCATAAATTTCACATAATTATGATTAATACTTCATTGGTTCTTCACATGACTGCAAGCAAAAAATGATAAAATCTCTCTTTTTGAAGTGAAAACAATGGCCACATGTTCCAGTTATTGTAATATAACAATTTGTGTGTGAACTATATTGATTTACGCTTCATGCCATTTACAAAAATTTTGACATAGAGAGCTGGATTAAAGTTTTGTTTCATTTTATTGGAGGAAAGTACTGAAAAGAAATTGGAAGAGATTATTTGATCGTGGCTCAAGCTCTTTTGTGGTAAATGAGCTCGAGGAGAATAGAAGTCATGCAGACATTGTATTTTTCACTTGCTGCCACTAATAACTTTTCTCCGGCTAACAAGATTGGAGAAGGTGGCTTTGGGTCAGTTTATAAGGTTGATTGACTCTATGCAATATCTCAAAACTAAATGATTTTCAAGGCCTTATTTTTGTTCTTCTAGTTTCTATCTGTTCTGCATTTGAAGTTTTTGCTGCCATTAATCATTTAAAGTTAACTTATAAATTTGGTTGCATTTACTTACAGGGTCAGTTGTCTAATGGAAGGGAGGTTGCTGTCAAAAAATTATCCAGAATTTCCGGAGAAGGAATAGAAGAGTTTAAAAATGAATTGCTATTGATTGCAAAACTTCAACACCGGAATCTTGTGAAAATTATTGGTTGCTGCATCCAGGGAGAAGAACCCATACTAGTTTATCAATACTTAGCAAACGGAAGCTTGGATTCATTTCTTTTTGGTAGGTCGTTTATGTATTTTTAGCCATGTCCTGAATTTGTTGATGATTATGATTGTTGCACAATGATGATAACTTAGTTTCATATTTCCTTCATTTAAAACCAACTCATTGCAGATGAATCAAGAAAGACACTTTTGGATTGGATTAAGCGTTACAATATTATTGTTGGGGTTGCTCGTGGGCTTTTGTATCTTCACCACGACTCGAGAGTGAGAATTGTCCACCGTGATCTAAAGAGTAGCAACATTCTACTAGATGCAGACATGGATCCCAAGATTTCAGATTTTGGCACAGCAAGAATAGTTAGAGGTGACCAAGACAAAACCAAAAGAGTTGTTGGAACATAGTAACTAATAACTTTTTTTTCTTTTCTTTCTGTCACATTCTAAGGAGAGAAGATTCTGTTTCTAGTCACCAAGAAACCTGGCATTTCTTTCACATAGAGAGAAGGTCCTTGCCAAAAACAACCGCTATTTAGGAACTTACAATCGTCATAATTTTTTATGCAGTGGCTACATGTCGCCAGAGTATGCAGTCATGGGAAATTTTTCTGTTAAATCTGATGTTTTTACTTTTGGGATAATCTTAATGGAGATTATCAGCAGCAAGAAGAGAAACGAGCTTTGCCAAGAGGATAATTCACAGAGCTTGATAGGCCATGTAAGTACCACAAGAATCTGTAGAATTATTTATGATCGCAAGTTCCATTGATTTTCGATTAATGCTGTGAACAAACCTGCAGGTTTGGAAGCTATGGAGGGAAGGTAGAGCACTTGAGATCGTTGATTTATCAATGAACTTGTCAAAATGTTCCCATGAAGCCTTGAGATGCATCCAAATCGGGCTCTTGTGTGTGCAAGAAGATGCAACGGACAGACCATTTGTGTCAGAAGTGGTTCTCATGTTGAAAGGGAAAACACCTCTTCCTTGTCCAAAGCAACCTTCGTTTATGTTCAGAGAATCTTCTGAAAATGCTTATCTGGCAACAGGGGAGAGAGGAACACATTCTTTAAATGAGGTGACAATTTCCACCATTCTAACTCGTTGAAGCTCGGTATTTCTAATGTCATTTGTAATTATGAACATCAAATATGTTGGATACACTTATATCTGTGTGTTGGTGTGAATCATTTTAAGTATTATCATTGCATAAAGATCAGTTAAACTAGGTGTCTCCATAGAATTACTGGATTACCCAACCCTATTCTGTGTTTTTCCTTTCTGTTTGTTTATGCAAACGCTACTGCATAGCAACGATTCTCTCACATGAAGACAACGTGTCGTCTTTTGTATTGGCTTTGGGTACTGGGCTTCTGAGTTGGACGACTGGTCACCGCTAAACTACAGATCACAGATTGGCTCCGAGTATCTTTAGGTGTTTAGTTTGAAAAACAGTTTTTTGTTTTCTAAAGAATTAGAAAACACTAATATGAACACATTTGGAAATAAATGTTTTCCATAGAGAACAAATAGAAAATTCATCATTTTAAACAATTTATTCAATTTTTTGTTTCTATTTTCTAATTTTTAGAGAATTTTCAAATATTCTCTAAACTAAACAGCCATTTAATAATTCTCTAGTAGAGACAGGTTAATTGTTTCAAGACTAGCTGTCGTTAGTGAGGTGCCAATAAACTGGTATAAGAATACTGTTGAATGTTGAGCTTCCTGCCAATTCTGCAGTGAACCTCTTGTGTTTATCATGTAGGTATTTTTGGCCAAGTATGAAAGAATTTATCATTCGCGTAGGTTTGTAGTTTAGAATTAAGACTAATATTGACATTTGCACCAGAAAAGGGCAAAAAAGGAAAAGAAATAGCCTTTAATGAGCGGCGTCAAACCCAGAACCACTTGTATATACCAACTTCAATTCATGTACTGAAAAAATACTGTTCGCATTTAGTTTGTGTACAACCTCACAGAATGACAAAAACATGGTTGCATTCTTTTATGTTCTTATTGTGTTAATTTTTTGAGTTGACTAGCTCGCAAACACTGACATCTATTACTGATCATTTCTTGTTTTTGGTAGTCTCAATTATTTGTACCGAAGTAATGGTTTTTTTTATTGCAGCAACTACTCAATTTAGCACTCTGTACCTCACAGTCTGTATATTTGACGAGAATTTAAGTGCTCAACAGAGCAATTTAATTTAACAGAAAGCTAACAATAGGCACCTCCTCATCAAGTCTCAAGTCCCTGATTTGGAAATGGGCTCTGAGTTAAGATTTCATGTCACAATACAACTTCTGATGAAATTCATTCTTTTCTGTCTCTTCTCAGTGTCTAATGCAGTTGACACAATAACAAGAACCCAGTTTATATCTGACAGCAAAAACGAAGCCCTCATATCGTCAAATGGGAACTTCAAACTAGGCCTCTTTAGTCCCGGCAGCTCCAAGAACCGTTATGTCGGAATATGGTTCAACAAAGTACCAAAGCAAAGAGTGGTTTGGGTCTGAAACAGGGAAACTCCGCTCAAGAATTCTTATGGCATTTTCAGGATTGCTGACGATGGAAATCTTGCTGTCTTCCAAGATGAGAGGAACACTACTAGTCCTATTTGGTCCACCAATGTTACTTCCATGCTACTTACTACAGATTCAACTGCAGTGCTTTTACCATCAGGAAATCTGGCTTTAGTGGTCAGAGACTCTGTGGTGTGGCAGAATTTTGATATCCAACAGACACGGTCCTGCCCGGAATGAAATTTGGGTTGAACAAAATAACCGGTCTGAACAAAATGTTGACTCCATGGAAATCAGATGATGATCCTACTCCTGGGGAATTTTCTTTGAGGATTGACCCTCAGCCTGAAGGATCGCCACAATTTTTCTTGTTCAAGAATTCTGATGTTTATTGGCGTGGTGGTCCCTGGAACAGTCGCACCCTGAGTGGACTGCCAGATGTGAGCAACAGACTCAAAAATTTCGAGGTTGATTTTACCAGGGATATTGACATCTTCAAATATATATTTGAAGACGATGAGGATGAAATATCCGTCAGCTTTGAATCAAGAAACAGGACTGTTCCTTCTCTGCTTGTGCTAGACCCCCTCGGAACACTTCAGAGACTAGCCTGGTGGGGAAGTAGTGACAGAGACAAAACTTGGGAAGGTTCTGGATGGCACCTGAAGACAGCTGCGATACGTATACACAGTGTAAAGCATCGGCCATATGCACTACCAACAAAGCTGCAGAGCGCACATGTCAACCTGGGTTCGAGCCATTGTATCCGGAGGGTTGGTATATAAAACTAAATTGTGTAGAGAAGAGACATCATGGAGGATGTGGAAAGGGCAGCGGAGAGGGGTTTGTGACCCTGCAAAACATTAAAGTTCCTGACGCAAGGCTGTAAAGTATTTATCCGAATTTGAGTATGAAGGAGTGTGAGAAGAAGTGCTTAAGGAAATGCAATTGCACAGGTTATGCCAGTTTAGGTTTTAATGGAAGTGGATGCAGGATTTTGTATGGCCAGTTGACTGACATGAGAACACATGTGTAGATGGTCAGGATTTTTATGTTCGGGTGGATTCCATAGAGCCCGGTATTGATTTTTCTTCTATTCTCTTTTTTGTCGTTTCCGTTAAAGACATTCAAAGTTGAACTAATTTTTTCATGAGTAGTGATTGTTTTGTCATCCATTCTAGCTAATTTTTAGAGGAGTGTATTGGATTATGATTTTTAATGACTTTTAATTATTTTTATAGACTTAAAAAGTCATGGAGTATTGGATTATGATTTTTAAAAACCCTTTAAAAGTTTAGGTATATTGGATTATGACTTTTACAAACTTACAAAAAGTCTACAAAAGTTAGGTGGGATTCAATTAGGACTTTTAAAGAGTATAAAAGTTTACCCATATTCAAAAAGTCATGAATTTTTATAGTCAATGACTTTTACATACTTTGAATGACATTTTTTTAAGTTTGTATGAATAAAAAGACCACACAATTCTCTTGTACTTTAATTCAATACTTTGAATGACTTTTACATACTTTCACAATTCTCTTTACTTCTCGTCTCCACAAATACGTGTATTTGCATATTCTCTGTTGTAAATTTCTGAAGCAATATTTGGTCCCCCCCCTTAGTAAAGTATATTCTCCATGCTTATTCCAGCTACAACGCATAAATGAAACTTATAGAAATGACATGAAATGAATTTCGACCAATAGGGAAGGATGATCAATTAACAAAGTGCACCATTCACAATCCAATATTATGGATTGCATTATGAAGTTGAATTATTGCATGTAGAAAAGGAGCGAATTTCTTAAATACTTATGAACTTGTATGCATTCTTCACTCCAAAATACTCTATAATGCTTCTGCTTGCAATAAAGAAGACCAATGTGAGTATGAATGTCTCTAAGTAATTGCAAGACTATTCATTTTGATGATATGAGAGTTGAAACCCTTTTTTTTATTAGTTCAAGAATTTTATGTTTTGTGGTCGTAGAATTTCTTATTAGTTGGAGCTTTCAAGCCTCCATGTACCATCTCTATCAATTTTGTTGTCGCAAGAAGTCACAAACATTATATTTGTTTGTTACATATTGCATGTACAATATAGTAACATTATAATGGAAGATACAAACTAAGAAAATGACAAGATCAAAGAAAGAAGTGGAGAAAAATATGAAACTTGGACAGTTGACAAAACTAACGAGTCATTGACAAATTTATAAACTTTATAAAAGTCTTTTTAAAATGAAGTCTATGAAAGTCATTAACAAATTATAAATTCTGTAATTTTTTTAAAATAAAGTCTTTAAAAGTTATTGACAAATTTATAAACTCTACAAAAGTCATTAAAATCTATGAAGTTTGTAAAAATCATTTACTTTAAAAATGTCTATAAAAGTCATAATCCAATACACCTCTCTTAGTCAAACATTATTCACAAGAAAATGTGAAAGACCTAATTTTAGAAATATTTTGTCAGTGAAACATTTTTGGCTAATTTTAGAAAGCCAAGCATTTGTTTAAACTTCAAATTCAAAGTTATCATTTATCAACAAAATTAACCAAAAAAGAAATCATATCTATACATGCATTGATAATCAGGTTTGAAATCTGCAGCCGCTAATGCAAGGAAGAAAGGAACTCATAATCATCATTTCCGATCAAAGACTTTTGTGTCCATTTCTGTGCCGGTGGTTCTGGGAGTGTTTGTTTCGGCATTATGCTTCTGTTTCTGGTGGAGAAAACACTCTGAAAAAAAGGTAGTGTTAAAGGCCAATAGCAATGTTAAAAGTATGATCGGTAACAAAGAATAGTTAAATCTTCTGATTCACAACACTTTTATGCAGGTCAGAGAGAGAAGCAAGAAAACCGAGAAATGCTTTTCTTGGATTCAGCGTATAGCTTGTCAGATCAGAGTGGAGGTTCTTCCAAAACGCAGCACCATCATAAGACCAGTAACGTGGATGTCACATTCTTTGAACTATCTACTATCACTGTAGCAACCAACAACTTTGCCAATAAACTTGGCCAAGACGGTTTTGGTGCAGTTTACAAGGTAATTAACAATAATTTAGCATGCCTAATTCATCATCTATTACCATTATGCACCTATCTTGCAGTCCCTTAAATATGATTGCTATATATGCTGAGACAGACTTGTCAACTGATTATGCAATCACTGAATCACATTTTGGATCGAAATTTTCAGGGTCAATTACAAAATGGGCAAGAGATAGCCGTGAAGAGATTTGTTGGAGAATTGATTCAAAGTTTCAATCTTAGATTTAATCCTTAATTTGTTGCTTATTTTTTGATTCTAGAAATTAGCAAAATCAGTTTTGTTTTGTTTTTTAGCTGGAGTTGTTCTCCTAGTTTTTTGGCTTAGATTGTTGGTTCATATGCCTATATAAAGGCTTAAGTTGCTTCAGTTTATATATATATGAATAAAACAGCCATTTTTAATCTCTGAAATTATATTTTCTTTCCTCTTAAACACCTACAAGATTGTCAACAAGATCAGGGCAAGGAGTTTTGGAATTCAAAAATGAGGTCTTGTTGTTTGCAAAACTTCAACACAGAAATCTTGTCAGGCTTTTGGGTTGCTGCATTGAAGATGAGGAAAAGATGTTAATCTATGAGTTCATGCCCAACAAAAGCTTGGATTACTTCATATTTATTATTTGGTAAGGACTTTCATTATACTTTTCCTGGGCCATCAATTGATTGAATTTAAATTTTCTCAAATTTTTTTACTTAGTAGCCATGAAATTAGTACTCATACTCTCCAGGGTGTACTCTAATACATCTACTATGCTGCAATTTGAGGCAGATGAATCGAGAAAGCTAACTGTTGATTGGAAAATGTGATTTGAAATAATCATAGGAATTGCCAGAGGGATCCTCTATCTTCATCAAGACTCCAGGTTAAGAATTATTCATAGGAATCTGAAGACCAGTAACATTCTTTTAGATGAAGACATGAATCCAAAAATCTCTGATTTTTGGTACAGCAAGAATATTTGGAGATGATGATCAAGCAAATACAAGAAGAGTGGTTGGAACATTGTAAGTGACCAAGACTTATAATTTGCACCCAGAAATAATTAGCTCATACGGCTGCATACTTATTCGAATACTCAAATCAAGTAATAGTATTTTTCTTTTCATGGCACACACAGTGGTTATATGTCACCGGAGTATGTCTTGGCCGGCCTCTTCTCAACAAAATCCGATGTCTTCAGTTTTGGAGTCCTCCTGTTAGAGATCATCAGTGGTAAGAAGAGTGTCGCTTGCTTCCACGATGAACCCTCTTCGAGTTTGATAAGACACGTAAGTCAAATCATATTCTTAATCCATTTTTCCAACGGTTTGTCAAAATTCAAACTTCTTTTAAAGAATTTACTTGGAAAATCTGCTAGGCGTGGGAGCTATGGAGAGACGATAAACCTTTGGATTTAGTTGACTCATTCATGGTTGACTCTTCCCCTGGTCCTGAAGTAGTACGAAGCATTCAAGTGGGGTTGTTGTGTGTGCAAGACCGAGCAAGTGATAGGCCAACCATGTCAGCTGTCGTTTTCATGTTAAGCAATGATACTAAACTTCCTTCTCCGAAAGAAGCTACTTTTACGATCAGAAGACTTCAAAACAATCAGACAGCTTCATCTTCTTCAGGAACCAGATCACCAACCATCAATGAAGTCAGTTACAGTGCTTGATGCTCGATAAACTTGTCGGCTAGTGCTCATCGGTAATGCGTTTTTCTGGCACTATAAGTCAATTAGAATTTAATGTTGAAAAAATGTAACTTGCACGCTACGTTGTTCCTTGCTATTGCGAGCTACAAAGTCTACATTTGACACCGTGGATTGAAATTATTCAAATATTAAGGATTGCGGGTAGGAATCGTTCAATATTTTTAGCATAATACTTCATCATATAAGTTTTTAAAGCCTCGGCCGTGACTCAGCATGAATATCTGTGAAGCAATTACAACTATAATATATTGGAGTGATTCTGAAATAATTTGCTTCTTAGAGCAGCTAAACATCAGAATCACGACTTGAGGCAACTTGACCTTCAGAAGGAAATCTCCATCAACAAATAAGTCTGGAAAAATATTTTTTTTTTTGTAAAACTAAAAAGACCGTCATTGCATGGACCCTGAACAATAAGATTCTTTATTTTGGTGGCTGCACTCATTAATTAAAGCCTCTTATTCTTGCCAGGCGACTTCGCGAGTTTCACCACGTATACCAATGATGAGCCCTGCAAAAGTACTATCTATCGTCCTATTCTTCTTCGTTCTTCAATTCCAATTTTGCATATCCATTGACACAATAAGTTGCAACCTTTCTATCAAACACAGCGATGGCGACGTTTTAATATCAACTGGACGAACATTCGCATTAGGTTTCTTCAGCGTAGGCAACGCATCAACTCGTCGTTAAGTGGGAATTTGGCAGCAGAAAGTTTCAGAAAGAGCAGTTGTGTGGGTTGCAAATAGAGACAATCCTGTTGATGGTACTTCAGGAATCCTTTCTACCAATAATCAAGGCAACCTTGTTCTCTACGCTGGAAACCAAACGCAACCAGTCTGGTCTACGAATGTTTCGGCCCCATCAAATTGCAGCTCCAAGGCTCAGCTCCTGGACTCAGGAAATCTTGTTCTGCTTCATCAGGACAGTGACAAGGTCTTGTGGCAAAGCTTTGACTATCCTTCAGATACAATGCTTCCAAATATGAAGCTTGGGGTGGACCGGAGAACCGGGTTTAATTGGTTTTTATCTTCTTGGAAATCACAGGACGACCCGGGGACTGGTAACGGTACTTATCGAATTGACCCTACCGGATTCCCTCAGTTGTTTTTATACAAGGGCTCGCTTCGATGGTGGCGGGGCGGGCCATGGACTGGGAAAAGATGGTCCGGAGTACCCGAAATGACTAACAATGACCTTTTCAATACGACTTTTATTAATAATAAGGATGAGGCTTTTCTTGTCTATTCCATAATTAATGCCTCAGTCATCTCAAGGATGACGGTGGATGTCTCGGGAGCTACGAGTCGATCTACATGGAACTATCACGACCATCGATGGTTTCAATTTTGGTCAGCTCCGAGAGAACAATGTGATTTTTACGGGCAGTGCGGTCCAAACGGTAACTGTGATCCTTATGATGCAAGCACTATCATGTGTAAGTGCTTGCCAGGATTTGAACCGAAATCACCGCGGGATTGGTACTTAAGAGACGGGTCTGGTGGTTGCGTCAGGAAGTCTGGAGTGTCCATGTGTCGCAGTGGAGAAGGATTTGTTAAGTTGACACGCGTGAAGGTGCCCGATACAAGTCTGGCAAGTGCGGATATGAGTATGAGCCTGAAGTCATGTGAGCAGGAGTGCTACAGGAATTGTTCCTGCACGGCTTATACTAGCGCGGACGAGGGAGGAACAGGATGTTTGATGTGGTTCGGGGATTTGGTTGATACAAGAACATACTCAGGAATCGGACAGAGCATTTACGTTCGTGTAGACGCTGCTGAATTAGGTTGGTTGTCTGATTACAGCTACCTTATCTAAATGCAATTCGGATTTTAAATTATGGCTAGATGACTAGACTTACCACTTACCAATATGGTCATTTCTTTCCTGATTTCAGCTAAATATAGAAAATCAAAAGGTCTTCTTGCCAACAAGGGTTTGCAAGCAATAGTGATAGCTTCAGTTATTATAACTCTGTCTCTCATTCTATTTCTTGTGTGCTGGTGGATAAGAAGGACCACAAAAGGTAAACAAACTTCTTTATTTTATTGAGAAACATCTTAAATTTCATTTCCTTCTGTGTCAGTATTAATCATAATTTTTGGTCTGGAAAATGTAATAGTGACCTCATATGGAGGAATTAGATCATAGTTTGATCTTATATTTTGATAAAACAAGTCCAAACATAGCAAACTCACTTTTTACCATGTTATTGACAGCCAAGGAAAGAAGCAACCCATTTGCAAGTTTCAGCAGATCACTACACTATGCAACCTCTCCAGGTAAAAAAGAGTTTGATGAGAGTGGTGGTACGGATTTGCCATTATTTGATCTGAGTGTAATAGCTGCGGCGACCGACAATTTCTCTGATGATAATAAACTCAGAAAGGGTGGTTTTGGCTCAGTCTATAAGGTAACAGAGCTAGCTTATGGCCTCTCAAAATAGTATTTGGTTGCTATACTTAGATTGTTAACAGATTAATATGTTCTAATAATTCATGCCAAATGTTAATTAATCATGAAAACTTCCACTGTAATTTTTAGGGTCTGCTTTACGGTGAAACGGCAATAGCAGTGAAGAGACTGTCAAAGCACTCTGGCCAGGGAACTGAAGAGTTCAAGAATGAAGTTTCATTGATAGTGAAACTCCAGCACAGGAATCTTGTCAGGATTCTTGGTTGCTGCATTCAAGAACAAGAGAAGATGTTAATCTATGAATTCTTGCCTAACAAAAGTTTGGACTTTTTTATTTTTGGTAAGCCATGATGTAATAACACCATATAGTCAGAGCCTTTGTATTGGTTGTTCTTATTTTTTAGAATAAGTTTTTGCAGATGAAAAGAAAAAATCACTGCTAGATTGGTCAACACGATTCAATATTATTTGCGGGATTGCTCGAGGGATTCTCTACTTGCATCAGGACTCTAGACTACGAATTATCCACAGAGACCTCAAGGCTAGTAATGTTCTGTTGGATGCTTCAATGAACCCAAAAATCTCTGATTTTGGCATGGCTAGAATATTTGGGGTGGACCAAAATGAAGCAAATACAAATCGTGTCGTCAGAACATAGTAAGAGAGCTTATTATGGACTAATAGCAGCTAGTTATCCCCTCTTACTATTATTTTTCGACAACTTTTTCTTTTTGTTATACTACTGCAGTGGTTATATGTCACCAGAGTATGCAATGCAAGGTTTATTTTCAGAAAAATCAGACGTATACAGTTTCGGAGTTTTATTACTGGAGATCCTCTCTGGTAGGAAGAACAGCAGTTATTACGGGGAAATCCCTAATTTGGTTGGATATGTGAGTATATTTGAATTTCGATATTAGTCCGCATATCTCCCACCGAACCGTTAACTCATTTGAATTGCTTCAGATATGGGAACTATGGAGAGAAGACAGGGCCATGGAGATAGTTGATCCATCGTTGGGTGACTCATATTCTCACAAAGACGTTCTGAAATGCATCAATATTGGACTTCTGTGTGTACAAGAGTCCGCAACAGATAGACCAGCCATGTCTACTGTGGTTTTCATGTTAAGTAATAATAATGATGCAGATCTTCCATCTCCAAAACAACCTGCATTTATCATGCATAGAACTTACAACAGTAGAGACCCATCAACAAGCGGAGGAGTTGGTTCTGTGAATGAAATTAGTGTCACCATGATTGAACCTCGCTAGAGGCTCCCTCTTAACACA
>CAODLS012660508.1:0-12200 GCA_948243855.1 Flueggea neowawraea
AGCACCAAAATATGCGTAGATAGAAACACATAGGAAGCATGCAACTTGTTTGACAACAACATCATTTAGCATACTCAGCATTTCTTTTTTTCCAAAAGTTGTGCCACTCACTTTACCTTTTTTTTAATCCAAAACCTGTTATCTATTATATGTTATCCGTTATCTGCTAAATTCTATACTTTGCAAACAAGCCCTACCTGATCTCGCAGTGTTGTTCCCATTTCCAGTGGCGCTTGTAGGTGAATGAGTGTTTGTAAGCTCCCTAGCATACAACATGAAACAATTGCTCTTGGACTTCTTTCCAATCCAGTACCTCTATCATAAAATACAGTGACTATGAGACTCATAGTAACCAGAATTCTGATTCTATCAACTCATTTCTATTCAAAGGCTGTACCTTGTGATTATTGCTGAAGAAAACTCCAGTAGTGTAGAGTTTATCCAGCAGCTTATTAATGTGTTTAGCCTCTTCACTAGGCTGTAATTGTGAGCCCTCATTTAATAGTGTGACCAATCACTACCCATCTCTTAAGTCTTCACAAGTATCAATTGTTTTTCTCAGACTGCTGCTTTATATATATTTCAGGATAGCAGTACTTCTTTAATAAATCACCATTAGAACCACGATTGAATCTTGTGGATGTTAACCTTAAATTCTTAGACATGGCTGTCATTTGTTAACAGGACAGACTCCAGATAAAACCACAAAGAACAAGTCCCTTAAAGCAAATCAAGTGGCCCTGCAACACTAACAACGAAGTTTGTGAAGAATTTTCGCTGTGCATATATTAGTGGTTGCATTGAGGAAGATGGTCGATGAGTCATTCGTGATAGGGAAGAGTTCATATTCCATCAATCCATTAAAATTTGTATAATTCCTCGAAGAAGACAACATCTGTGTATTGCCAGCTTATAACACCACTTTGAAGAGAATATTGAAGAGCACTTGGCATGATTGTTTCGGTTTTGCTTTGGATATATACCTTATCTCTTCATTTTCCTTTCAAGCAACTAAATGGGATGGCTTGTTTTTAGGTTCAATTTTAGGTAGTGAAAAAGACTGCATATTTTTCAATATAAAATAATAATAAATAAATCAAATTCTTCTCGCAATCCTTTAAAATTAACTATATATCATCCATGCATGTATATGTTATTTTGAATATTTGCAATTTGCGAATCAATTTTCACTAATTAAGGTTATTGTTTCTATGCTGTCTTTTTGTTGGAGTTTGTATTCAAACACCAACTAATTAAATTCAATTTAATTAGTTCCAGAAAAAGAAGTAATTTATTCTCTTTCCTTTTTGCCATAAAACTATGCTGCAGAATTCTGCAAAATAACATGATAAACTCTATTATGTAGTTTCATTAATCAGAGGCTCTATTGCCATAAAACTGTGCTTCAAACAACAACTTAAAAGCAATCCAAACTCTCATTGAATTTCTACATATCTGTCTTTCATTGAAAAAAAAAACAGAAATGAAACCAAATCGCGTGATTAATTAACCAGTCTTTGGCTTAATCTTGATGCCTGCAAGTATCATGCTACCTTTCCACCAATCACTCTCAACTTCAAACATTCCAAACTCAACAAACCCAGCTTTGGTAACTTGAAATTCTCCTCCAGATATTTCATGCCATTGATTAGGCTTCTCTTTGTATGGCTCAAACACTACCTTCCTCACCATTTCTTCTCCATTTCCTCCTCTTACCTTCAGCTTCACCGGAACTGAATGCCAACCGAATGCATCAATCCGGAATTTAACAACGTAGTAATAACATGTTCATAGGCAATTTTCCTGTCACTTCAATCCAGTTTACCTGAACTAGCATTGCAGCTTCTTGGAACCCAGATAATATCCTGAAAATATAAATACAATATCATGGTATTATTTTCTCTTTTGGATTTTGCAAGCTACAAAGCAAGGATCTCAGCCCTTGATTTTAAGGTCTAGCTTTGACTTCAATATCATTAGACTGCAAGAAAGTCGAATGAAGAACCGAGATAAAATAATATTAACAGATTGTAATGATTGAATATTGATTACCTTGTTTCCTCTTCGGAGAGTTTGATCCATTGCCAAAAACGGGGATCGTTTCCCCATATGATATTCAGAGCTTTTGCCGGAACTATGTAGTCACAAGTTCCATGACCAACAAAACAATATTGGTCTGATAATGCTGAAGCATCCTATAAAACAAAATAAATTTCATAAATTCCCTGAAAATTTACATTCCATCATGAAATTAAGGGGAAAAAATTGTATGCTATTATTAATTCCAATCTTTAAGGATCAAATTGAAAACTAATTTCAATTGAGAAGTGCTTTGGAACTTCACGACGAATTTATGCTTTAACTTAAGGAACTCAACACAAAATAAACACCACTTACACCCTTCCAGTGAGGGTTGGAGGGAGCAGTACTCCTATTGTGATAATCCATGTTTGGCAGTGACAAAATATTTTTACCTGCAAGTTTTAGATTGATTTACATTATATATGTATAAGAAAATTTGAAAGAACTTTAACTGCTCTTGCTTTGCGTAAAGGGATTGTGAGAGTCGATAAGCAAGTTTACTTGAAACCAATGATGATGATAACATACAGATGGTCCTTGGTTTGTCTTCCAATTGCCTTTTGCAGTCCCTTCTTTGTCAAAAACACCGTATAAATTTTCTTTCTTTAAATCTTTAGTTCCCCACTTTGTCGTCCAAGAAGCTAATCAAATTTTAATATTAATTATTTAATTCAATGCTAAATTTTGGCTTTTAAACACTCTAATATTCCTTAAAAAAAACTCTAATATGAATTGGTCAAAAAAATTATTCTCAGTATAAGTTAAAATTTTAAAAAGTGCTGATATACAGAATTTTTTATCACGATCAAACACGCAGGAATATTTTTGTGCCATTAAAGAAAGTCGTATCAATGAGCATCCGATATTATTCAAATATGTTAAGATAAGAAATCTAGATTTATTTATTTTTTGTTGGAACATTGAAATCTAAATTCTAAATTTAATTATTGGCTTAATGAGTACCGTAATTTGATTAACTGAAGCGTAAAAAAGTGCACAAGTGCATATTTTATAGGTAAGCTATTACAGAATTGAGAAAAGAAAGATGCATGTAGCTTATCAACACGTCATTTAAAGCAATTTGTCGTGAAACATGCTTTCTCCTAACCCTTTGCTCAGGGAAGAAGCCACAACGAATTTTTAACGGGGCCCAATAATAAACAGAGTTATAGCAGCAAATTTAATCTTTTATAGCATTAAATTGAGTAACAACGAATTTTTAAATTGTACTATTAATTGATTCAATTTAAAGAAAAATTATTACATATAATATAGGACTAATACATAGCTTATCTAGCAAATTTCCATGTTTTCTTCTTTGGTCGCTCAATTTTTTTAACATTTAACTTACTTTCTGAACTTGTTAAAATTATTTCAGCTAAAAAATTTTTAAACGTGGTCGAATGTTAGAATCCTCTTAGAATCTTCTCATTTACCCTCTACTTATCACTTTTAAACTTAGAAGATCAAAAAAAAATAAAAGAAAGTCTTATAATGAATTGAATAAAGTTGTTAAATTGTTCGGTTAAAACAAACTCAAAAGGGTAGTTGAGATAGTTTAAACAAGTTCAAAAAGTAATTAAGATAGTTTAAACAAGTTCAAAAAATAGTTGAAACAGTTCAAATAAATTCAGGCCTAGAGAATAAATTGAATGTCTAAAAATTTTGAAATAACAAAAGAAAAAACGTATAAATTTGGGGGATAAATTATGTATACCATAAACATAACTATATATACTCCATATGATATTAAATCGGCCAGAACAAGGTGGGGGTCTAGAGCCCCTGATTGCCTCCATTTTCCTCCGTCTCTGCCCTTGCTCAACCGTGAAAGACCCATTTGGTTTAACTTGTCAAACTGCAGAGATTGTGTTTGCAGTTTTTGATACGTTTCAGTGATAACAATTATGAAGAAATGTTTAGTTCAAGTGTGTTTTCTATCTTTTTATCAGTTCTCAATTTAAAAACAAATGGTAAAATTGGAAAATTTTAACGAAACGCTCTTAAACTTTGTTGGTTCCACCGAAACAAACAGAGAACATTCAGTTAATTTTGATTTATTCACTACTTCTTTTGCTTAAACAGGTTTTTTTTTTGTAAATATTTTTTAGATTTCATGTTTATCGTAGTACGATATGTTGGTTTTCCCGACTATCAAATTCTCCATTCCTTTTATATAAGTTTGTTCGAACAAAAATTTCATGGCATGAACGTAAAAATTAATTTACTCTCTGTTCTGTTTTAACTGTCGAAATTTTAATTTTTTTAAAAATAATTATCATTTTAAATTTTCAAAAGTGTATTTATTATTATTTTTTTACTGATATCCTTATTTAATACAAACTCATACATTTCTCAGAATTAGCATTTACTATTTCAAATATCAAAACATTTATATTTGAGTTCATGAGTAAAAAAAGTATAAGAGTCAAATTAGTATAAAATTAAGACAATATAAATGTTTTTTTAATTCATATTCTAAAATCTTAAACAACAGCTAAAATGGATCGAAAGGAAGGAGTACAACTAAAACTTTAATTTTATTGCAAATCATCATATAGCCCAGTACAATAATATAATATATATAACATCTCCTTTAAAGCATTAATTATTCTCATCACCATCAATTAGGTGACATTGATCAGAGTTTTGCAGTACTAAAATCACACTCAAGAACAACAACAAGAATAATAATAATCATCATTTCGAAACTTAGGAGATCTTTATGACTTTGGCACAATGGATTAGCAAACCACCCTTCCATCTTCCAGTCCAGACTTCATACAACCCAAAATAGAGTTGTTTTTCCTGCTGATCAGCAGAATCTGCTGGGACATCGATTAAGAACTTGTCAGGGCCGCTAGGTAACTCTGTTCTACTCCCCGTAGCTGTTGGAACAGTGAGTCTCTTCCAGGTGTACCTTCCCTTTTTTCCGACCTTAGCCATCATAAAAAGAGGACAACCTTGCCACCCAAATGCGTCGCCCGTCATTTCTATCTCGAACGTTATCTCATACTTCCCTGGTTCTAGCGAATTGGTTACTCCAGTCACTTCTAGCCACGATACCTGTTTCAGCTTTGCTGGTCTGTTGCCAAAATACCAACAATTGTCATTAATTGTGTAAAATCAACATTCTAATCACAAATTTTGAGGATGTTTATTTTTGATAGATTGGAATATAAATAATACACTATGTTGGTAGATTAAATTGCAGGTTTAGGAGTATTTGTTAACGCTTGACTGAATAGTAGATATGGTATGAGTATACTGTATTTATTAAAAAATAAAGGTGTTTTGCATGTTATTAATAAATTGTATAATCATTTTAAAATTACGATATGTATTATTAAAAAAACATTATTGTTGTAAAAAATATATAAATGAAAGAAGACATATTTCTTAACTACGATTAATATCATTTTTTTATAAGCAGCAACTTTTACTTAAATCGAATTTGTATGTCGTTTCCAAAAATTTCATCATGAGTTGCCATTTTGTTCACTATAAATGTAAGATTTAGGCAAGAATAGTACACCACAGACAAAATATCGCATATATTTTTTTTAAAAAAAGCCATATTATATTTTTTATTATCAAAAAATCTATTATATACTATTTGCTAAATACAATTCTTACTAAACAAGCTGTAAAGAACAAAATAGCTAGAAAAATTTAGCAATTAGTTATATATATATATATTTTTTTTTTCTAATAACCGATTTATGAATTTCTTATATATATGGATTCGATATTGTTTCACGTAAATTGGTAAGTGATATCAGAAACAACTTTTATACATGGAAATATTACATACACCGAAGTCGGAACAAAAGAATTGTTTAGGTCCCATTATGTATATATATGGTATAATTTTTTTAAGAAGGTCAACGTATTAAAAGGTTGACATAGTGTTAATTTGTATTTTTTAAAAGAAAGGCTAATTATTGATAAATTCACATTCATTTCAATAATAAATGTTTTTGAGTTTAATATATATATGATTTGTGAACCTTCATTTTGCGAAGAAAAAGAAAAAAAAAAAGAGAAGGGAAGAGACGATATACTTTGTGGCCGCATTTGCTTGCTCTGGTATTTCCCAATAACGAGAGTCGTTGCCCCATATAATGCTGAAATTCCTGGGTGTGAAAAAAGCTGAATTCTGTATATATAAACATGAAACCATAAGTTTTTTTTAAAAAAATAATAATGAAGCTCTCTAAACTATAGGATGGTTTGACAAAAAAAAAAACAACTGAATAAAGTATATGTATCTCAATAAAAATAATTGACTATAAGATATGTAATATTTGAATTAAGTTAATATTTGTATAGAAACAATGAATAATTGATGAGAAATATAAAAGGACGTTGTCAAATATTAAGAAAAACAATATATAGCAGCGTTCTAATCAATTGAGAGCATCTCCAATTGTGCTTTTATTTTGAAGAGTAATTTTTATATAAATACAGTATAATTGTTATTAAAGAATACAAATTTTATTCAATTCCAATGAGAAATAATGAATATAATTGATGAGAAATATGAAATATTGTTGCTATATACTAAGAAAAGTGACATATAACAGTGTTTTATTCAATTAAGAGCATCTCTAATAGTACTCTTTATTTTAAGTTGTTTTTTTTTATAAATAAAGATTGTAATTATTATTAAAGGGTAAAATTTTTATTTAATTCCAATATACTCTTTAAATTTAACTCTTTATTTTACTGGAATTAGAAATTTATTTCAACAAAATAAAGAAGCATAGTGTAAAAATATGTAATTAATGAAGAAAAATTAAAATAAAGAGTGAAATAAACTCTCTATAACTAATCAATCTTACTCTTTATCTTTCTTTTTTAAAAAAAAAAGAGTAAGATAAAAGAAGAATTGAGAAAAAAAACTCTTTATAACAAAGAGAATAATTAATACAAAGAGCGTATTAGAAATTTTCTAATTACTCCTACCTTTTGTTCCCCTGTCAGTTTCTCTGCATCAAAATGTGGCTTGGAGTTGGACATATTTGAATAGCAAATACAAATTTCTTCCAGGAAAAATTGTTTGTTGGTTTTGAAGGAATGAGATGAGATGAAGGCTGGTGAGGCCTTTATAGTAAGTGAAAAATAATGCCCAAGTCTCTGTTCATTGAGATGTCTCGTTTCAAGGAAAGTAGCACCAACAAAGAAGACAAATCAAAATTGAAAAAAAAGAATAATTGAAAAAGGGAATCAAGCAAATGGTCTCGACCTTATCACAAGAATAGAATTTTTTTTCATCGGCCAAAAAAAAATGGAATTTTTTAACTTTTTTTTTTCGTCCAAGGGGAACTTCGTACTCGGTTATTTACGTGATTAAGGAAATGTTGAATTTTAAAAATAAATATATGTGTTGTATATATTTGAGATGGTTGGAAAACCGAGTCTGTCTATAACATTAATGGATGAAATTTGAATCTACTAGTTGACTCGACTAAGGATTATAGAATTATGTGTAACCTAGAGAAAGAAAGTAAAATATGTTATTTGTGTTGCACAAAGACGTGGCTCAAGTCACAATGAAAGCAATTATGCAATTTAAAGGTTGTTTTCAAGGGGCCAATTCCAAACTTCTAACAATTTCAAAGAGGATGATGGTCACTGTGGATCTGTATGATGGATGTAGGCTTCCTAGCATTCCATGGATTGAAATTTTCAGATCTAACCTAAAGGGCTTGATATTATCCATGATTCTCTATTTTTTTTAAAAAAAACCCTCTTGCATATATGCCTTTCAATTTCGTTGAAATGAGATCCTTATTCGATCCTCTATATATTTCCACCACCTAAAACTCTCTCCCAATGTGGATGCGCACCGAAAAAAACACTTGAACACCAATAGTGTTTCTATTTTTGGGATAATTTTTTTCTCATTTACCAAAAGTTTTTGTTCCATTCAAATGTGAAGCAAATAATAGAATAACTCAATATTCTTGTTCTAAACAAATTTTATTTATTAGGAGCGAATTAGAATCTCAAACAAGGAAAAAAAAGGGTTAATACTTTGCTTTCAAACTAATTGCTCTCTATTTTTTTTTTAAAAAAAAAGAAATTGATGCTACTTGATCATTTCACTATTGGTGTTATGTGATGTGTAAAAATCCAACCTGCATTAAAAAGTTTGCTTATTTTATTCTAATTCTAAGCTTACTGGTATGCATGAATTAGAAAGGTAGCAACGAATGTCTTCTGGAAGGCAAAAGGGACCAGACAAAAGGGGACGGTTGGAAGAGTCGAAGTTACAGTAAGCCGATGTGGTCGTATTCTGAACCACTTCCTTCGAGTCCATTCACATAAACAAGTGGTCTAAAAAATGTGAAAGAGAATTCTTGCGCCAACCATCAAACTACGCGCTCAAATAGATTCGTATTCGCATATCGTATTGCATATTTTTAAGAAGATTTTTACTACGCTTTAATTCCATACTATTCAATCTATCAAATCTGCAGTTCATCTCTCCAATCTACCAAAAATAGAAAACTATTCTTACACATTTAGCACATTTGAAGCTATGGTGAATCGAATGCATCTTTTGAAAAAGAAAAAAAAGGTGGATAACCGAACTTGTATTCATAAATTAGTTCCAAAATTCATATACATGCTTGTGTTGGCATTCTCACCAAATCAATCAGATTTTGCCATGCTAGATACTTTTTAGCACTGAGGTAAACTAAACTAGCGGCAAAGCTTGACATTGCAGTGCCGATGTTTCTTGGTCACTTCTTCAAGTCTTCTTCAGTGCAATAGTTGCGGAAGCCAAATCCTCTGAAGTGACAGGCTTGTGTAACTGCAGCAGAAACACATTAGCAGAGACCTAGGAACACTCCACGGTGAAGCAGATTGCTTCCACAATTTAATTATATGGAAAATACAATGAATGAAATAAGCATTTCTTTTTCCAAAGATTAGGGAAAGCTGGTTAAAATGATGTTAAACATTACTTCCTTGTGAGAAATGGCAATAGTAGTCTATTTTCAGACCAGGTTGAACATGAAGGAGAAATGAGATTTTGAGTTTCATAGCTCATTTTTTTCTAAGTCAGCAGACCTAGACACATGTATGAGAAAATCTCAATTAAAAAGCAATAAAACAAGAAAAATGTCAAAGATATTCATATATTGCATAATGATTTCATCATTTTCCCACATGAAATTCAGATTGAAAAGGCGTAAATTGGGATAAAAAAATGGAAACTTACTGCTGTTGCAACAGATAACCAATGGAAGGAACGCAAAAAAGCATCATCTCCTGAAGGAACGCTGTCATGATTCCAATATGTTACATTGGAAAACTTGGCATTTGTTTCCCAGCAGTTGGAGTTCGGATCAGACTTGTCAGAAGCTTTTCGCTTTCCACCAGTCTTCTTTCCCAGAACAAAGCCTGCGGAAGAATATTTAGAAAAAGCACTTAGAACATGTCATCAAACATCCATCGACTCCAGCTGAAGTGCAACCAGAACCAGCTTTGTGAAATTCTAAAATGTCAGACACATCGAATATTAGCTTCCTTTCGATTCTTTGTCATATAATATCATATAATATCTACGCTCAAATTTAATCTGACTTCTAAAACAATTTTCTATGCTTCAAATCTCCAAATCTACAAAATTCCCATCAAATTTTTTCAGTGGTTCCGGCACAAATATATTGCATTGTGTAAAGAAATTCACTACATCCTACATTGAATAATCTATAAATTTTTCAAGAATATGCAAAGTCGAAAGATAATTTCCAACAGCATCATGCTACAATCTCTCAATTTGACAATAGTAGTCGAAATCTGCCGAGGTTCTTGTCATATGGAAGTAACATCTTTTTTCTACTAACAAAAAAAATATGATGCATAGCATAGAAGCTGGTGAGATCTGTCTGGGAAAGCACTCATCCCATTATGTAAACTCCTAAATGAGCATAAAAAAACCTGCATCTTGAAAATCTTAGAACTGTCAAAAAAGCAGCCGTGTTCCTTCTCCAAGTCTCCGAACCATTTTGTTGGTCAATTAAGTCCCCAAACTTTGAGTTTTTAGTTTCTTTGAGTTCTTAGTAATCTGGTTTCACCCTTGGACATTGTTGATTAAGTTGCTTACCCTTAACTGCTGCGGGCATGTTAAAATGAAGTGTGCAAGTCTTAGTTCTTATTATGGTGTATGCTCATTAGGTGTTCGTTGAAATGCATCTAAGGGAGACATAAACGAAAATAGTGGTTGTCTTTAATTTGGTTATTGTCTATTGGTTTGTTCTACTGTCACATAATTTGTTTTTTTCCGTCTAATTGTCTTTGATTGATTGAATATTTAGAAGAAAACTGGTCTACTGCATACTGTTGCATAATTTGAATTCATAAATATAGAAAGATCCAATGTGAAATTGAAATACATTATATCTGTTTATTAAAAGGCCTACTTATGCAAGGGGAGTTTGATTTTTTAGTTAAATTCAGGACCCCTTAAAAATTCTAGGACCATGCTTCTAACATCACCCAAGAATTTTTTTTTTTCTTTTCTCATCCTCCAAAAAGTGGAAAGTGAACTGTCAAATTAAAATACCAAAATAAAGCATATCCAAAGACTAAACTTGAAAACAGCAGCAAACAGTAAATTTAATAAAGACTCAATACACACAAATCCAAAGAAAACAAAAGAAAATTTTAGTATACACACCAGAATAGCCACTTGGAAGGGCAACTTTAGCACCTTGAAGCATTCTACCTCTGAAATAGGCTTCCTCCACATTCAAGCCATCCACCTCTAACCCTATTACGGCAACATCAAAACAACCCAATTAAGCAAATCACAAAAAGATCGAAACTTCACTCACATAAGGATTAAATGAATGGAAATGAGCAGCTGATTAAGTGAAATACCGGTGGGTTTGGCTTGAAGTAGTGTGAAACGGCACAGTGACCGTCGTATTTGATGCCGCAGGGGAGTTGATGGACCCGCCCGGTAAGGTCAGGGACTTTTATCTGGTCTTTGTGCAGATTAATCGACCGTATTGTTCCATTCATCGAATTGGCCTCTCCATCCATTTCCTTTTACCTCTAGTGGTTCACTTTGGCTGGAGTTCGGTTCTCTTTGCTTTCTGTTTTTGTGATATGCGACTCTGTTTGGACTTGGACTCGTGTGTGGGAGAAATGTCTCTTTTTTGCCCCCTTTTTTTTCTCTTTCCCGCGCTTTTGAAGGTACACTCAAAAATCAGAAATGCGCGTGTTCTTTTATAAATTGAATATTGGAGAACTGAAGCTAATTATGTATTGATAAATTATAATAAAAAAACAATATAATTTCCAAAATCATTAAAATACAAGAAAACCATAATCCAAGCCTTCATTAACAAGTTAGTTGTTGTTTAAGTTAGTCCAATTTAGTCTCCTAGGGTTGAAATTTCCATTTTTGAATTAGATGAAAATAATTGACCTTTTTTGAGATAAATAAAAAAACTAAGACAAGACAATTCAATATATAAAAATTTAATTTAATAATCAAGCACTCAAGAACAAAAAGTTTATAATTTTAACTTCAATAACAGACGTTAAATCAACTGGAAAAAAAAAAAGATTATATCGAATGGCCAAACAACCAAGGTTAAAATCAACTAGATTTGACTCATTGAATAATTCTTTAAAGTTCAATGAATCTACAATTAATTAATATGGCCAAAATCATGAATTAAATTGAAACTAGCTATTACAAGTTTACAATAATGGGAGCTTAGCTTCTGATAACAACAACAGATACACAACTACACTTGTAAGTACACATTCTGCTAATGTTCTGTCCTTAGCATCATGATAACCTGAATCTGCACATCCAAAACTTTGGCCTCAGAACTTGTTAGCTGTCTAACAAGGACTTGAACCTTTTAGCAGCTTTCTTCACAGTTCACCACCATGAGAATCTAACTGTAAAGCTCGGATTTCAACTCTCGGGATCAGTGAAGTAAACAGGGCTGTCAAGTTCACCCATACTGGCAGAAGCGAATGATTCAGAAGATTCTACCGTTGAAAGGGATGAGGCAGTCTCATCAGAATCAGAAGCAATCTCATCATTTAGGATTATATGGTCGTCATCAATCTCAGATGCC
>CAODLS012660723.1:0-10371 GCA_948243855.1 Flueggea neowawraea
GTCGAGTCTCGGGGACTAAAGCGTAATTTTGCACTGGTCGGGGACAAAACTATAATTTTATGTATATGGTATATTTTGGGTCGATGATGATGGATTCACTCCCGACGTATATTTTTATTGACTTGAGGGTCAGCATCTGCATTTGCATACTATGCATAGGTACTGCCACAGTACCACATATTGATAATTGTTCTGTCTGTATCTGTACAACTTAGTGTGCTTGCCAACAGGAGCAGCCACCCACGAGCGGTGATTGACTGGATCCGCAGCTTTGGATACTAGGTGAGTGAAATAGCAACTTCAGACACATAGACTGTGTCTTCAAAATTAAGTATGCTATTTTTGATATGTTTGGCTATGACATAAATTTGACTAATAAGTATTGAGTTAATTAATAATCTGGATATGTGATTATTATTAACCAACGTTTTGATATGGAAAATCTAAAGTATATTTTGGTATATATATATAAGAGCATTTTGTAAATGATGGAATAAAGGAAAAGATATTGCATGATTGTATGTGAAATACAATGTATGTATCATACTGATATGGGGACACCCTACTACGGAGTATGTAGTCTTTGGTATACCATTGTATGTTTGTGGCCCCAGTCACCAGGGTTTGGGGTGACCGTATATCTAGCTAGATATACGCGTTTATTGAGCAGTCAGGTGGCAAAGTCCACACTGCTATTTCTTTGATATGGTCTCGTACTATGAATGCACAAATATGCATATATATATTGTTTGAATGCATGTTGTATGTTATGATGTGAACGTTTTGGTAAAACAAATTTTGACAAAATATACTATGTATATAGTGTGTATACTATATGGTATATATATATATATACGTGTGCGGTATTTTGAAAGGTGGTTTTCAAACCAGTCTTGTGAGGCACAAATGAGGCGATCTAAATTGCCGTTTCCTCACTAGGGATATTACCCCTTTTTCTTATGTTGTCCTTGTTAACCTTTGTTCGCAGGTGATATTTTTGGGATGCACAACATCTGACCCGTACCTCGACCTAGTGAGGCGGTTCTTCAAAATAGTGAGTGCCCTCGTCCGGACTCTATTATGCTATGTCGTTAGAGCTCCACAGCGGGTTAATGTTGGGATATTGGGCTTCACTTTTGTATTTTGGGGTTTACTTTGATGATTTCGTATTTGCTGATATTTTTGATATATTGTATATATATATATATATATATATATACATACTGATATTTATATATATATGATTTTATTTCATTTATAAACGTTTTTATAAATATTTTAAATAAATATTTAGATAAGCCGGGTAGTATGCCTGATCACAGAGCCTTGTGAGGGATGGATCGGGCTTCCACAGACGGTCGGCCTCGTACGTCGGTCATGGGCCCGACTATGGATCGCGACACCTATCCTTTAAAGTGCACTTCTATAACATAAATAAAATAAATTACACAACTTTTTAGAGATCAGATACACAGAAGCAGAACAATATACGAGACATACATATTTTTACTAATCATCTCTTAACCTACCGATCATGTTGAACCAATGGTTGTTCACATTCAAATCCACCTATATTTGGATGATGAAAAAAGTTGGTAAATGTGTTGATCAAATGCAATGTCAAACAAAGTTGCCAAAAGATGATTTTATTGAAGGAAAGAAAGACTTACTCGACCAACTTCAGAAGTTACTCGAGTAACGGTGATGACCAAAAGAGAAATTGATTCAGCTATTACTTGACGAAGTCATAGAGTTACTCGACCAACTCACAAGTTACTCAAGTAGACACCAAAGTTACTCAAGTAAGTGAAGGCTCCAAAAATGCACTGGAAGAAGAATTTACTCGAACCAAACCATATGTTATTCGAGTATGTGAAAGCCAAATTGGGAGTTACTCGAGTAGAACTAAAAGTTACTCGAGAAAGTGATTGCTCCAGGGATGACATTGATTCATTTGTTACTCGAGCATATTGAGAGATTACTCAAGCAAATGTTTTCCCAAAAAAATATAAAGGTGTGCAAAGACTGAAGTTAGTCGAGTACAGCATGTCTTACTCGAGTAAGCGGGTTTTATGAGTTGAAAGATTTGAAGCAATCAAGTCGATATGGAAGGAAATCAATGCACAAAGGTCAAAATATTCGATTACTCGAGTAGAGAATATTCTTACTCGAGTAAGTTAAGGTAGAATTAAAACACTGAAGGACAACACTGGACTTACTCGAGTAGACAATTGTGTTACTCGAGTAAGCACTAAAAAGGAAAGAAAATCATATTGGATTCACACTCCAATGGGCATAATTTGAGTTACAATGACTAGAGAAATTCTAGGAAGTATAAAAACACTTCCATAACAGAAGAGGGTACAACAACAACGCATCTACTACTGATTGTAAACTGAATTCTAGCCTTGTTCATTGTTTTTGGTGATACAAGTGTACTTTGAGCTTATTTCATATTTTCACTGCTTGTATCCTTATTTTAAATCTATTGGTGAGCGATTCATTGTTTTCAAAATAGAGTTTTTGAGGTTAGGATCAAGGGTAGATCCTATGTTGGTTTATTCTTGAACCAGAATAAAGAATTATAAGAGTTCTCACTTAGCTTGAAAGTGAAAGTTGTAACCAAAGGTTAAAGTTAGTGAAAATCCTAAGTTGTGATTTTTAGGTGGTGGACGTAGGCAAGAGTTAGGCCGAACCACTCTAAAATTCCTCGTGTTCTCTACTATTTTGATTTGTTTGTATGCTCAAACTCGAAAAGATTCAAAGCCGCACTACCCACACTACACTGAAAATGTGAGTTACTCGAGTGAGAAAAAAAGTTACTCGAGTGAGTGTTGAAACTACAAGATGCATTGATTTAGAAGTTACTCGAGTGAGGAAATTGTTACTCGAGTAAGCAGACATAAATGAGAAGCAAGATCTGAGCCAATCAAGTCTGAAATGGAAATATTCTAAAAGAAATCAATTACCAAAGGTTTTAAATCAACTGACTTAATCAAAGATACCTATGCTCCACACCAACCCCACACTTACGAAACATAGGGCTCTGATACCACCTTTGTCATGACCTGAAACCGGGCCGGTGACTGTCGTACAAGGCGAACCGTCTATAAGAGCCTGACCTGTCTCGCACAAGCGTCAAAGATCAGAACATATTACCCAAAATGTTTAATTATTATTTAAAACGTTCACAGAAAATATTTACCGTTTAAAAAACAAGTAGTAAAATAAATATCATAAATCAAATAATAAATATATCAAAAAATATATCATGAATATAAAATATCAAATACAAATGGCAAAACCCTACAACACTCCTGTGTGAAGCTCTAACAAAACAAAAGATAGCCCGAACAAAAAAAAGGGCATCACTAACCAAAGGATGCCTCACTGGAGTCAAGATGCGGAACGGTTGCCGAAGCCAAAATCTGTGAACTTGAGATATAGGGAATCAAGTAAACAAAGAAACAAAAGGGGGGGTCAGGGCCCAGTGAGGAATAACACTCCAGACTACCTCATACGTGTCTTACAAAGACTGTTTTGAAAGCAGTTCAAAAATACCACAAGCAGGTATACTTAAGTATATATATGTATATATACACACACACACACACACACTATATAAGTAATAATTTTTTGAAAATTCATTTCGCAAAGGTTCACAACCAAATCATCTAACAAGCACATATGCTTTAAGAATCCTTTTTCAGATTCAAATCATAGTTTTCGAGTCAAACTCATATCAAATACATGGGACTAAAACAAAGGTGTGCATCCCACACTAATACAAAGGTGATGTGGACTTTGCCACAATCCATAACAAATCATGTATTGGATCAGAACACATGACTACTGACAACCCTGGTAGCTGGACTTTCTCAAAGCATTAGTATACCAAAGGTCACGTTTTACCCCCGTAACAGAGGATTCTCATATCAAAATCAAAGCATACTAATACATAGTATGAAATCAAAGGCATGTATAACAACATCAAAATCAAAGTAGATATATATAATACATATATATAGATATATATATATCAGTTCAAAATGTAATCCTGATTAAATATATAACCAGTTTATTATTAACCAATCCTCATATTAGTGCAATTTCAAATATGTGTCGTACACAACAAAAACATATACAGTTTTGAGACATAGTTAATGTGTCTGAAGCTGCTATTCACTCACCTAGAAGTCCAAGTGCAAAATGTCAGTCAAGCCCCACTTGTCGGTGGCTGGTTTCGCTGACAGGAACTGGAAGCTAAACAATAGATTTATGTCAACACATATATCATAGACAAATTAAAATGCGGTACTATGTCAGTACCAAATGCATGATATGCAAATGTAAATGTAGACCCTCAAAGATCCAAAAAAATCCATAATCTATGCAAGATTACAGTTTGGTCATCGACCAATGTAAAATTACCATTTAGTCCTCGAGACTCAGTAAATTACAAAATGGTCCTAAAAAATATTCCAAAGCTAGTACTACGTCCATAGTACTAAAACATTCACAATTAATCCTCAAAATCCCAAATATAAGTAATTAGACTCTCTAATTACACCAAATTGCATTTAACTCCCTAAATGCTCAATATCACCTTTGGTCCTTCAAAGTCATATTACAATGGTCCAACTTTCGATTCAACCGATAGAAATTGATTCCAATCACCCACATTGGTCAATATCGACCTCCTAAGTATGAATCTAACCTCCTTTTCAAGAATCAAACAACAAATCATCAAGAAATCTCAAAATCAAATTCAGATTTCTTGAGCCTAGTGAAATCTATTTTTTTATCTTTCAGTTTAAGGCCTTAATATCTATTTTTTATATACGATATACAATATATATTTTTTGTATGTTTATGCCTGTTGTTTGCTTTGGGTGAGAACAATTTCAAAAATAAATTTTTGAATTATTATTCTGTATTAGTGTGTATACATATATACACTTATATTTGCATGCGGTATTTCTAAGCTGTTATCAAAAAGGTTTTTTTTTAGATCTGGAGCCAATATGGAGTGTTATTTCCTCACTAGGGATTATTACCCCTTTATTTTCGTTTCTTGTCTGTGTTCCTTTGCCTTATTTCTCAGGTCCTATTTTGGCATTCAACAACCGTCTATCATCCTGATACTAGTGAGACGTTCCATTTGATAGAGTCATAATATGAGACTATAACAGAATGTACAGAGTAGTATTGTAGACTCAGCCACTAGACAAAACAGAGCATGTATCTAACCGGATACATGGCTACCACTTTACCTTGTCAACTAGAGTCTTCACAGAGCATTGATATATCAAAGGTTACGTACCCCGTAACTAGTTCTTCCAGTTCAGAGTATATATTTATCATAATATAACAGACAGTCACGCAAAGCAGATCTCATATTTTCAGAAAACATATATATATAGCAATATATGTATTAACAGAGTAAAAATGTTGATTATTACAAACCACATAAGTCCGATTAATAATTATCCAAATAATTATTAGTCAGATTTCATGTCATATCCCGACACAACAAAAACGATATAAGTAGGAAGACATAACCTATGTGTCTAAAACTGCCATTTCACTCACCTGGAATCTGAAGCAAAGGATCTAGTCAGACACCACTAGCAGGTGGCTGGTTGTGCTGACAGGAACAAGAAGCTGGAACAGATACATACATAATGAATATCAGAAAAATGATGCTGGTACTGTGCTGGTACCAAATGCATGATATGCATATGCAGATGTTGACCTTTGGGGTCACAGAAAACCTAGCTCGAAAGAGAATCTATCACTCTCGACTCAAAGTCTGGAATCTACGTAAAATTATAGTTAAGCCCTCAAACTTTCCAAAATTTCCAACTTAGTCCTCAAAGAGTTCTACTAATCATCCAAGAAGTCAAAATCATCAAATAAGACTCCTAACTCTCAGAAATCACCAAATATGAAAAGATACAAGCTTGAGCCCTAAAATCGCGGCTTACTCAAGTAAAATAAGATCTTACTCGAGTAACTCCACCTTGAATTACTCGAGTAGGAAAATTCTTACGCGAGTAATTCCACCGTGGGTTCAATCGAGTTAGTTCATGTCTTACTCGAGTGATTCCCTGCCCAAAAAACTCTAGAAATCTCCAAACATGATTGAACTCATTAAAAACGCTACCAATCACCTACATTGTGCCTAAACAACCTCCATAATATTATTCTATACATTAATACAACAATGCAACTCGAAATCACTCCAAAATCACTCAAACCCGAATTGGTTCATACCCATTTATGAACACCTTCGATTCTCATGATTTTAGATTTAATCTAGATGTTTTTAGACTCCCTTACCCTGATTTCATCAGCCCTAACACCCATTTCCATTAGAAACACCCATAACAACTCCAAATTTGAAACCCTAGTTCTAGCCGCCACTCCCCAAAATGCTCAACAAAAGGATCTATTCAAAGAGAAAATGAAAGAAACAACAATGGAAAAAGATAGATCTTACCTCAAGGAATCAATGGTAGGCAATGAAAGAGGAAGATGGATGGATTGGAGAGTAAAGATGGCTATTGGAAGGAGTAAATGACGAAGCAAGTTCGGGTGAGGGTATTAAATAGACCAAGAAGGCAAAACACAGCGTTTTGCAAACTGCCTGAGTTAATTCAGGGCTTACTCGAGTAACTAAGGATGCTACTCGAGTAATTCATGTCCTAAAGGAACATCTAGGCCCCACTCACTCGAGTAAGTCCAAAACTTACTTGAGCAAGTCTCGATCCCAGAACACATGAAACGTGAACCCAACCCCGTCCACTCGAGTAACACCAAAACCTACTCGAGTAATTCTCCTTTCTTACTCGAGTAACTCCAAGCTCATTCACATAATAAGAATTCTCCAGCACCACCAACACTCGGACAACATCTCTGAACCCAATGATCTGATCAGAGATGAACAAAAGCTACAGAGACCTATGTCAGAATCTGACTGGATATTACATACTCCCCCTCAAAAGAAATTCGTCCTTGAATTTTCAGACAAGCCAAATCAATGCTAAGATCAAATCTAGATCTCCAAATCAATTGAAAGGTTGCAGAACACCAATCTACAAATTTAAGAAAATTCTAAGTCAATTGAGCACAGGTATGCAGAAAATGATGCAGAGATAGATGCAGATACAAAATGTTGTGCATGGACAAAGACATAACAAAATGCACAGACAGACAGAAAGGTACCAACCTAAGAGTGCAGATTCAAACAACTGTGGATACCTACATCGCATCTCATCTTCGGCCTCCCAAGTGGCCTCCTCAACTGAATGGTGTCTCCAAATCACCTTCGTTGAAGCTATCTCCTTATTCTGGAGTCTCTTGACTTGATGGTAAAAAATCCTCAACGAAACCTCGTCATATGATAGATCGGGTCTAACATCGACCGACTGCAGTGCTAGAACATGAGACAGATCTGAAATATACTTCCTCAGAAGGGAGACATGGAACATCGGATAAACAGAGGCAAACTGAGGCAGTAGTACCAACTCATATGCCACAGTTCCAACGCGGCTTATGATCTCAAAAGTACCAATATATCTCAGGCTCAACTTGCCATTCTTCCCAAATCTCATCACGCCCTTCATTAGCGATACTTTGAGAAATACATGATCTCCGACTACAAAATTCAGTTGTTTACGCTTCAGATTAAAGTAACTCTTTTGAAGACTCTGAGTAGTCTAGATCCTCTGCTGGATCAGCCTAACTTTTTCAGTAGTCTCCAAAATAAGATTTGGCCCCAACATCTCTCTTTCACAGACCTCGGCCCAACATAGCATAGATCTACACTTCCTGCCATACAACGCCTCGAATGGTGTCATCCCAATACTCGAATGGTACGAGTTGTTGTACTCAAACTCTACCAAAGGAAAATGGAAATCCCAAATCCCATCAAATCTACTGTGCACGCTCTCAACATATCCTCTAATGTCTGAATCGTGCGCTCAGACTGAACATCAGTCTGCAGATGGAAAGCTATACTGAAATCCAATCAAGTACCTAACTCCTCCTGCAGTTTACCCCAAAACTGTGATGTGAACTGAGGTCCTCTATCTGACACTATAAAGACTGACACACCATGCAAATATACAATCCTGTCAATATATAACTTGTCCAAGCGTGCCCCTCCATAAGTCGTCTTGACAGGGAGAAAATGTGCTGACTTTTTCAAGTGGTCAACAATCACCCAAATGGAGTCATACCCAGCAGATGTCTTCGGTAGTCCCACTACAAAATCCATCGTGATGTGATCCCATTTCCACTCTGAAAGTTACAGTAATCCCGAAGGCCGCTGGTGCTCAAACTTAACTTGCTGACAAGTCAAATACCGGCTGATAAACTCATTGATGTCCCTCTCAACAGAGATATGAGCTAAGCTACCCACTGACTTCCTACTCAAAGCATTAGTAACAATATTAGCCTTACCAGGATGATATGATATGGTACAATCATAATCCTTCAGCAACTCTAACCAACGTCTCTGCCTTAGATTTGTGTCTCGCTACCCGAAGATGTACTTTAGACTCTTATGATCTGTGAAGATCTCAAATTTCTATCCATATAGATAATGCCTTTATATCTTGAGTGCGAACACTACTGCTGCTAACTCTAGATCATGCATCGGGTAGTTTTGTTCGTGCCTCTTAAGCTGTCTCAATGCATATGTGATCATTTTGCCATGTTGCATCAACATAAAAACCATGTCAATTCTCAATGTATCGCAATACACTGCAAAGCCTTTAGAACCCGATGGCAATATCAACACTGGCGCACTAGTCAAACACTTCTTTAGCTTTCGGAAACTATCTTCACACCTATCAGAATAGACAAATTTGAATCCCTTTTGTATCAACTGAGTCATAGGAGTTGCAATCATCGAGAAATCTTGGATAAACCTCCTACAGTACCCAACCAAGCCAAGGAAACTCTGAATCTTTATAGTAGTCTTGGGCCTCTCCCAATGGAGTACAACCTCCATTTTCTTGGGATCCACCAAAATACCATCTCTCGACACCACGTGTCTGAGAAATGCTACCTACTCGAGCCAAAACTCTCACTTTGAGAACTTAGTGCAGAGCTGATGTTCTCGTAAAGTCTGCAACACTGACCTCAGATGGTCCTTGTGCTCTTTCCTACTCCTCGAGTAGATCAGTATGTCATCGATGAAGATAATGATAAAACGATCTAAATACGGTCTAAATATCCTGTTCATCAAATCCATAAATGTTATTGGAGCATTCGTCAGACCGAATGACATCACTAGAAACTCATAATGGGCATATCTAGTTCAAAATGCCGTCTTGGGAATGTCCTCATCTTGAATCCTCAACTGGTGATATCACGACCTCAAGTAGATCTTAGAAAACCATTGTGCACCATGCAACTGGTTAAATAGATCATCTATCCTCAAAACTGAATATCGGTTCTTCACTGTCACCTTGTTCAACTGACGGTAGTCGATGCACATGCGAAGATTCCCATCCTTCTTCTTTACAAACAAAACCGATGCACCCCAAGATGAAATGCTCGATCGAACAAACCCCTTGTCTAACAACTCCCTCAGCTGAGTCTCTAACTCATTCAACTCTGTTGGTGCCATCCGATATGGTGGGATCGATATTGGATCGGTACTAAGCTGTACCTCTATGGCAAACTCAATCTCCCGCTCATGTGGTAATCTTGGTAACTCCTGTGACAATACGTCAAGAAACTCCTGAATCATCGATACATCACCCACTCTCAACTCTGACTCCTTAGGCTCAGTGAGCACAAAATCCAAGTATTCCTCACAGCCTCGACGGATCATCCTTTCAGCTCTCACGGTTGACACATAACTTCGCACAACACTGTCTCGCTCACATTGGTAGCAAAACTCAGCCTGATTAGGCAGTCGAAAACACACTCTCTTGGCAAAGCAGTCTAATGTAGCATGCCAATCAGAGAGCCAATCCATACCCAAGATGACATCAAACTCCCTTACATCTAATAGGATGAGGTCGGCTACCAAATCACGCCCACCAAAAGAGATCACACACTCCCGACCCCTAGAGTCCATCATCATCTTACCACCCAGAGGTGATGAAACCTCTAACAACTTGTCCAATGGACGCAACACTAACCCATCATGCTCAACAAAATATGGAGTAATGAATGAAAAAGATGCACCCGTGTCAAACAATACATATGCTAAAGTACCAAAAATAGAGAGCGTACCAGTAACTGCAACATTGGAGGTCTGCGCCTCATAACTGGTGATATGATAAAATTTGGCCTGCCCTCCTGTAGGAGCACTACTCTAAGCTGCCTGACCACGACCACTGCTCTGGCCAG
>CAODLS012660823.1:0-20629 GCA_948243855.1 Flueggea neowawraea
AAAATGTTCTGGAATGAAGTGAAAACAACGAGTATGACAAGACCATGAATAAACAACATCTAGCAACCAATATATTCCTTTCTCTACAGAAATTATGAGCTATTCCAGGAGTTAAATTCTAAAATACACAAGATTTGACTAATTAGAGATCATATAAGTTGATACTATGTCTGCCGCCAGTCCATGTTCTGTACACAAATAATGCATCTATGGAAGTGTACACAATGTCATTCATGCCAAGAATCTAGCTTCCCGAATGCTTGGGACTGAATGATAATGAAAAAGGCAATGTTCATAACCTGAGTCACAAATCAAAACATAAACAACTAACCTGATTTGTCTGTGATATGAAGATTAACGAGGCCGCAAACCCAGAAACTACTTGCCTTTGTACAACCTTACTTATGATAGAATTCTCAACAGACCAATCTAACGCCACTTTTCCAGGCAGTCTCCTGTAGTTAAAAAAAATTCAATTAATTGAGAAAACAAAATGCCGTAGATATGAAACTCCCATTCTGAAATACGGTAGATTAGGGAAGCATTTTTTAACACTAAAAGGATTTAACACAATGTTAGATTCAATCCAATTTCACCATCACATATTAATAGAAAATGCATTGAATAGCAACAATGTGCTTCAAAGTCTGTGAATTCTGGCTTTATAGCTATTAAGCAAGAAGTGGCAGCAGATTTCCATGACACAAAATTGAAAATCAAGTACAGAATGCTTCAAGACACAATCTTTCCCTGTTTATTCACTTCCAACATTAACTCAACCACATAGTAAATTAACAGAAACGCTAAACAAGAAAAAATTCTCATAGAAAGATGTATTTTTGCTGAAACCCAGAAACAAACTAAGCCAATCCGATATGAAAAGAAGTGAAGAGATGGAAAAGTTTGGTTCTTGGTACCTGGAGATGGAAGGAGGAGGTGAAGAAGAAGAAGAAGAAGAAGAAGAAGCGGAGTAAGAACAATGAATAGGTGGTCTGCCATGATAAGTGCTCAAAACAGTCTGCATTTCTTTTTTCCTTCTTTTTCTTTTCTTATTTCTCGGTGTTTCACTGTCTTCACTGCCTCTCTGTCTCTTATGTAGTTGATCGCTATCAATCTGTTTTTGTGGGTCTAGTAACTACCACTGATCCCATATAAGTTCCAATGATTCGTTACCAATATCAACCGTTACTCATTGTCTATCAAACGACGCCGTGTCCTAGCCTCTTTTGTTCTCTTTGGCACCTTTTTTGCACCTTGTTTTTGCCTTGTTTTGTCCTATATTATTTCCACTGTAATTAATAATAATCATTATTTAAGAATTTTAAAGCATAGTTTTAGTATTATATCTAAGGAAAAAAAACTTGTCGAAATGAAGAGTATTGTGTGCTATTAATAATATCTCATTACAATCCAATAGATAAATTAAATGTTAATAAATATCTTTGGAGGTTGAGTGTCATGACAAAGTCGTAAATTTAAGTTTTCAGGGCGCAAAATTCTTCAAAACAGCTCACACGCTTGGAGCAAACAAGGATAAGAAGCTAACATTGCTCAACCTTCAAGCATAGAAAGGCACAAAAATTTTGCCTTCAACCTCACATGTACAACTGAAAATAACATGTATAATACAAATCTGAATCCAAGAATTAACCATATGATCGGTGTTAAAAATCAAAAGAGACTATCTTTCAGGTTCCCGCAGGTAAGCAAATTGAAAAACGAATCCTCCCTATTGCTACTGTCTTCTTTAGGTTCTTCAGGATGTACATATTTAGCATCAGCGACCGAGGTTGCTGGTCTTTTAGCTGCAGCAGATGCAGTTGTTGAAGGAGATGCAAGTCTTTTAACAGATACAAATGCCACTTGCCTTGCACTGGATTTGGGTTTCACGATGGGAGATGAACTTGAGCTTGCGAGCAGGTAATCTTTCGATGGTTGTTCTTCAACAGAGTTCTCTTCAATTGCTGGTTCATTTCCCATTTCAGCATCATCTCTGACTTGGTTCTTGTTCTCAGTTTCCCTCAGAGGACTTGCAAGCATATCTTTCTTATCTTCCGGTCTGTAAATAAAACCTTCTTTTTCCACGCAGTCTTCTGCTTTCTTCTCAAGATCAGAATCATCTAAAAGAAAGAACTGTAGTGTTGTAAAATAATAATAGCACCAAAATTTCTGAGGTCACATTATGATGCCGATAGTTCTGGGGTCACACAGATCAATCCAAACAAGAAGAAAATGGAACAAAAAGACAAGAGAGCGGAAGAGGCTCATGAATGGCACAAACAAAATTTAAAGCAAAAAAAGAAAAGTGTGAAGTTCACATTCATGTCCCTGCTGATACTAGGATCCACAGACATTATTGTTTGTGCCTACTGCAGGCTCAGAAAACTATTGTCCAACTGAAGTACTGAGCTGAACTATAATTTTACAGCACACGTAATCTTCCAGAAGGTGATGGTATTTGCTGGCAATACATGCGGAAAAAACAAGTCAAAGATCACCTTGAAGGAAAACAAGAAGGGCAGATAAGAAAACAACAACATTAGGGATATATATGTAAAGCTGTATTATAGAATTCGCAGCTGCACTGGATTGTTGGCGAGAATAAATTGGTTCAGATAAATGATTGCTAATAGCTATTTGACTACGACAGACGACCACTAATGGCTAGTTGATAAGAGGGTGTTGAGAAATAGTTGGGGTACAGCTTTGAGGACGCCAAAAGAACAAAAGAAAAGCTGGTCAAAGAATTAAAAACATGGACAAGGGAGTGCAATGGATTTTCTTACCTCCAAGAAAAGATCAAGACTCTGGTAACATGGCGCCATTGTTTCAGAAGAAAAAACTCCAAGATTCACCTCTTGAATTTTCAAGTCAACCTTTTGTTTTCTTTCAAGTAATATAAATTTATCTATCTTCCATACGCACTCTAAGGTAACAAATTCCTGATGCGTGGGATAATACTCCCTAAATACCTGCATCAAGTATAAAGAAATGGAAAGAAACCAAGATAAGTAAAAGATACCCGTTATTTTAACAGAAGAATTTGAAACATGGAAAATCACCCACCTCAATTCCTTCTTGAATTATTTTTATAGATTGCTTCTTTTGTGAAATAGATGATACCATGTTAAACACTGAAACAACGTCAACCAACATCTGTAGAAGAGACGATCAAACTAATGTTTAACACATCTTAACAAAGCTCATGCACAGACAAACCAGACTAAAATATCAGGTTATGTGTCACTTCTTTCAATTAGACACTTCTCTTTCAGATTTAACACTTCAACAGAATGTCATTTTCCAGGGCCAGGTAATATAATCTCCATAACATGCAAATTTTCAAGCATCCTCTCTATTTCTTCGTCAATATCCTAGATTATGCTATAAATGAACACACTGGGTTGGCAGTTTTATATTCTCAACTAGTTTGAGAAAGTAGATGAAACTTACTTGCTGAACCAAAACTCTAAGGCGAGCCAGCAGAGCCAGAACTGTCAGAGAAAATCCCATAAAAAAGGAACGCGCTAGCAAAGTGGATATCTCACTGCAGAATAGTTAAGGTTATTGTCATTATTTTTGAGATCCAGTGTTATTATAACACATCATTTTGCTGTCTTTGCCCTTCATTGTTTCCTTATCAGGAAGAAAACTCATGCTAAACAGTACCCTGTTCTTTCTCTGAACTAATAAATATCCTTTTATAGATACGTGCATACACATCTTGAAGAATGCAGTTTGAAAGAAGAATACACATCTTTAAAGAATAGGATACATAGCAGCCTTCAGCATTGGTTCGGTCATCTGTAACAGAGAAGAGAGACAAAATTAGTTATTTTAGGTTCTGTCACTCCTTGTCTATAATGCTACTATCATCATTACAGTTGCCAACAACTAAAGAGTGAAAAAGGGAAATATGATAAGAAATGTATCAAAATGTTCTTTCATTAAACAGAAAAACTATAAGAGACAATTAGAAACCATAATGACAAGAATGCAAGAGGAAATCACACTTGTGATAGAAACCGTGCAACTCCGAGAAGCCGCTCCACAAAGTTAGGCGTCCCATGGTCACATTTTCTCCACTTCAAACTGTAAACAATTATAAACTTGTTAATCTCAATGATTTATCGATATGGAAAATAAGTTATACGAGCAAATACCTTACCTTTCTAAAAGATGAACCTTTTGTTTAGGTTTCCTTTCAGTAATAACGTGAAAGCAAAATGTCACTAGCTCCTCCATTTTAGCTGATTGCAAAAGCCTCAAATCCCTCCTCACCTGATATGAAAAATAAGGAAAAAACTGCAACATTCAAATACCACAAATAGTTCTTCGAATGGAAGAAACAAAAAAGAAAAAGGCAAAATAAAGAAATCAAAGTTAACATTTCACTGATTGTAGATAATCAGCATCTAGTTCAATCTCTCAATGGAATAACACGAAAAACATAGTAAAAAAATCTAATTTCTACAATGTTCCTAAGCACTCAGAATAATCTAAAACCAGATAAATCAAAACCAATGTGCTTGTCGTTCAGTTATAGCAGAAAATAATTCTCTCTCAAATTGAGAGGTTGACGATTCGAACCAAGTTGGAGTCAAATCAACCGTAGAGAGATTTTTTTTTAAAAAAAGGATTGTTTCAATGAAGTGGGTTTTCACCTTTTTAACAAGAACTCGCCATTTTTTTCTCAATTTCAAAAGTAATCAAACAAAACCCAGAAACATTACCATGAAAACAACACTAAATCTACTTATTAAAAAAAAGAAAAACTAAATCTCAATCAAAACTCGAAAAAAATAGTTATAAAATGATAAAGATAGATGCTTTGTGTATACCTTGAGGAGGTAATGAAAATAAGAGCATCTTCTATGTTGGTTTTTGTTTTTGTAAACAATTCTTTCAAAAACTCCACGCTCTGCTTCAAGCTGTCCCAAAAAAGACTTCAACCTCTCTTCTATGCCGTCGACTTCCATACCCATTTCTCGAATTTTTTTTGTTTTTTCTTCAACTGTTGATTAATTGCAGGGTTTGAGGGTTTTTGGGCTCAGGGTTTCCATCAACTGCCAACAACGGCCGGTAATTTGTTGTTAGAAAAAATCGAATAAACGATACGCCGTTTGGACATAACAATCCAAGAAAACCTCAACGACAACTCCTCAGGAGCCCATATGATATGAGCCCCTTTCTCCAATTCAAAATTTTCTTTTGTTTTTCTTCATTGCTATTTTTTTGATAAGTTATTATTGTATTTTTATTGATATTTATTTTTTATTGGCATTTACTTTCTTTGTTGCTATTATTTTTGGAGTGGTAAAAGCACTGCAACAGAATGAAGTTCACATGTCCAGCTTGGGTATGGTAGTTCAAGATTGCAAATCCATCTTATCAACTTTAGTTAATGTTAAAGTTGTTTATGTAAAGAGATCTGCAAATTTAGCAGCTCTTTTGCTAGCTCGAGCGGCCAAATTTTTGTCAAATTTTCAGTTTTGGGGTTTACACCTCTTGATTGTATTCTTTAAATTCTTTATGATGAAATAGTATAATGTACATCTCTTTTGAGTTCAAAAAACATATATATATTTTTGTGGTAATATAAATTCGACTGGAGTAGTATTTTTAGGATTGACAAACAAGCAATGCTTGGTGTTTTGATAAAAACAAGATTTTCTTGTCTCAACTACATATAATTTTAGGAAACAATCCTTTTTTAGGGATATTTTGATAAACTGACAGTTTCGTAAATTGTGTTCAGACGAAAAAAACTTATCTCAATCAAAACATCAATATTTTTCTAGGACAAAATTCTAACACTAAGAAGCTTGTATCATTCTATCATAATTACCAATGGAATTTTGAATTTTTCCTAAAATTACATATTAAGAAAATTTTTCAAAGAAAAATAATATTTCTAATTTGTAAATTTATAAATTATTATGCAACTAATTTATTTAAAATGTATGAACGATACGAGTGATAGATATACATAAACTTATTGACGATAATCTTTGAGGGAGGCACAGCTAGAGATTTTCCAGAAAAGAAGATTAATAGGCTGATTGGTTAAATTCGTAAACTCATTTTATAACTCACCTTGATGTTGATAATTTGATTTAACCTTAATCTTCGAGGAAGACATAGTTAGACACAACCCATTAATTTTTTTTTAATTTTTTGTTGCTTTCACACGTAATAACAAAAAGATCTAACATTTAATAATGTTTTTTTAAGATTACAATCTACCTGGGCATGAAATATAGTCTATGTAGACATGCATGCCTCATTATAACATTATCAATTTTTGACCACCGTTTACATATATATATGAAGGTTAAAAAGTTGAGAGCCAAAAAAAAAAGACGAAAAAATGATATATCAATTTATGTAATTAGAGACCGAGTTGAGGTAAATCAGTTAGTAAGAACTTTCATCATGATAGAATGAATGAGATAGGTGATATTTTTTATTAAAAAAATACAATTACAAGGAGGGATGACGTGTAAAATCCTTCGAACATGTCTAACACTACTATTTATCTCACTTCACAAATAAATATATTTTAATCAAATTTTGTATTTAACTTGTATTAAGATTTGTGTGATAATGTTTGATTAAGTTGTTTTTAATATTTTATTGATAAAAGTTAATTAAAGTATATGGAGTCTTTATTGATAAGTTGCATAAATTTTTGTTAATTTTTATTAATAAGATATTGAATTAGAGAGTCGAGTTATGAGTGTGACTAATGTAGTATTATTAAACTAAGTTTAAATTTGGAACTGAGTTTATTAAATAAAATATAATATTTTGTAGAGGATTACAAAGAATAGTGTTGTACATGTTGATAGTCTTTTGTGATGATCTCTTATTCCTCCAAAATCTCGATCAAATCAATATTAATACATTTTATTCTTGTTAGTTAGAGCATCAATCATTGCACATTTGATTATTAACTAAAGTTCCTTAAATAAACTTATTTAGATTTTTTTCCTATTTTGGATTTGGTCTAGAGACTTGTTAAGCATTGATTTGGCAAAGTGTAAAACCCTAATAAATTAACCACGCTGACTAAGACTGTTTCTTGGCAACATTGCTATGGCCAGCGTTGTCATTTTCAAACTCCAACTAAAACCCTTTGAAAGCTATTTGAGAAAACTAAATTGCCTTTCTCTTCTTCACTCACTTCTTATCGTCCTTTGATCAATGTTTTTGGATAGATAAACCACAAGTTGAAAAGAAATGATAAAAACTAGTTCAACTTTTAAATGAATAACTCGCTTATGTCTTCTTCGTCCAATGGCAAAAAGAAACAATGACACCTCAACTCCTTCCACAGGAACGGATTGCATATAATTATAAATATAAAGAGTCCTAAATAATTCTTCCATGCATATTACATCTTTAATAGCATTTCACATATTATGACTTTAAAACTATTTTATATATAGTATTAAATTTTTTTGCCATGCTGATTTATAGTACAATTTACCCGATCTATTAATTAATTAATTTATAATTTATATGTATGATCTACCATTTAATCTACTGAAATTGTGTATACATAGCAATACTTCTTAGCTTAGATGTGGTTGGTTTTACCCAAATAAAAGTAAGAGCATGTTCCTTTACTCCTTCATCAAAATATAATATTTTATCTTATTATTCATCTTAAATTTTAAGCCCAATTATACTTCAACTACAATCTAACTCATTTTTTTAATATTTTACTAATAAATTAACTAACAATTTTAACAAATTTACAGTTCCTCAACAAACTTAAAGAATTACTATTTATTCTTTAATACTATTCATCTACTTTTTTAATAAAATATTTATTTTATAATATATTCTCTCTCTAATATACAATTTTTTTAAAAAAAATTAACAATCAAATAAAAATAAAATAATATATTTAACTCTCTGTATTTAAAGAGGCTGTTCTACATGCTTATATATTCAACAATTTGATTTTGATGCATAGCAAACTCTTTGCTGCTAAACTTTTCTTGGAAGCTCCATTACTCAATTTCATGCCCATAATATAATTATAGTTTATAGCCACCATGATTCTACTTCGTAAGCTTTCGATTTCTTTCGATGTGTCAACACGTGTATTAATCGATCAATCTACCGAAACACAAACCACACACCTAATCACATTCTTGTTGAAGGAACTTCATGAACAAAAGTTATTAGTGGAACCAAAATTATCTACAAGGATTGACTAGTTAATAGACATAGTTTATATAGATGTTGATAAGAATAAACCAAAACTCTTTATTGTTTGATTATATATAGTTTGGTATCACAACTTTTTGATATCCTAACGAACACCACCACCACTGGTTTTTATATGCCAAACAAGTTAGTATAAATGTAAAGTAGTTAATTATTAGGTGGTTTTAGTCTAAATGTCCACAATTGGACCTCTCTACCACCAAATGCACCGCCCTCTATCTATATGGGAGTATTGAGTATTCATATCTTTTCTTTATTCATAGACAATGACCTCAACAATTTTATTAATCTTCTTTTTTTTTTGTATGAGTTGATTTTCACAATATATCTCTATAAATGTATTATATGTTTCAATCTATTTATCTATTTTCAACTTTTACATATATTTTTAGTTTAAATTTAGCACTGAAAGGTTATGGATTCGATATTTAATGAGAACAAATAAAAGGATTTATAAAAAAAACATATGTATATCACGTAGTTTCCTCTATTACGTAAGTTAATGCAATATTAATTTGTTAATTATGCGTGATGATAAATCATGTAATGATCGATGTGGTTTTAATATCGTTAGCATCACATCAATATTTAATAGATAAAAAAGAGAATGAAATCTTAACGATATAAAAATTCATGAATAATTCTAAAAGTTGATATAATTTTTTATTAATAAAACAGTAATAATTGATGTTATATGGTTTGAATTCATCTTTTGAGAAATTCATTAGTATGCAAAACTGTCTGCCTATGGACGTTGGGGTTTTGAAATTGAAATGGGACACCACTTTTGAGAAGCATAGAAATTGTTAAATTGGGACATACAAATTCGTAGATTTCGTGGTTACCAATTTGTTTTGATCAACTCCGACGAACAGGCAGGTCAACAAAATGTAAATCGATAGCCGGAATTGGACTTTTTTTTTAATTATTATTTGAAATACATAATATTTTTTAAAAAGAATATACCTAGTGTCTTCTACTCTACCCTTTTCGAAATTGAAGTCTACTATACCCATATATACTATATTGGCATCTATAACTATAAGTTTTCAACTGCCAAAATTTTTATTTGCAACTGCCAAAACTGTGACATATTCAAGATAATATAATTTATTAACAGTCTATACCATCCATATTCTTGAATAAGAAGATTGAGTAATTTTAATTTTATTAATTTGACTTCCCCACATATGTCAGAATTATTATATATATTAAATTACTCTTAAGTTTGGTGAAGACATAGTAGTAATGTGTTTTTTCCATTATTTGTTACTGTTTGTGGGTTAGCTTCTTCAATAAAATTACTTACTTATAAAAACAAAAAAGAAATTACCTTCTGAAAAATAAGTTGCGCTTGGAATCACAATTTATTATCCATCTTATTTTTTGAAGTAGGACTGCGAATTAGTTTACTCTTGTTTATATTAGAACAATTGATTCATTGTCAGATAATATGAATTGGATATAGGACTTTTGTCTTTCTTTTGCTTGACGAGGAAGTTGGGATATCTTCTTGTTGTGTGTTTCACATAATCTAGGAATTGAGATTAAAATCGCTTATAAACATCTTTGCCTATCAAATTATAAAAACAATTAACGAGTTTAAAGAATATTTCAATTAAGTGAATCTAACAATTGTCAAAAAATATGATTCACAACACTCTTTAAAGTCTCAAATTCAAATAATGCTTTCATTTTTTAAAATAAATGACTAGGTTGAAGGTTGATTGAAGAAGAAGATAAGAATGAATCCAGCACCAACCCCAATATAACAACAATTCATTCCTGTAAGAAGATTAAATTTGTGTTGAAGGAGTTGGAGAAAGATTAAGGACATTATGGAAGTGTGCAAGTGTGGTGTGAGACTCATTTGCTTTAAGGTTTTAAAGTCACATGATCTAGATCCACCAATGAAAGGATCACACTTTTCTAGCATCCATGTCTGTGATAATGAAATTCTTCTACTTTCTACTTATCTTATCCTTACTTGATCATCTTTATTTTTACTTCCTCATACTCATTATATATATTTAATCATAACCTTGTAGGAAATCCATTAATTAATGATGCAATGTTGTTATTCTTCTTGTTCATTTAGCATTCATTATTTCATCATATGTTAGGGATATTAGTTTTTACTTTTGAAGTTGTATTTATAATTTGATAACATAATGGGCAAATGTCTTTTGATCAAGATAATATAATTTGATAAAGGGAATTCGTTCGACGTATAATTTTTTTGTATATTATTATTATTTTTTTAATATGTAATTTACTAAGAATTTAATAAATCTTTGAGCTTGCTAATACTGGAAAAATTTTTACTATTTATATGAATTGCAACTCAATGAAAAATCCGACATATATCAAATATTATGAAAAAGTATAATATATATACAAGCAATCTAATAAATAACAAATTATCCAAATACACTAAGTATGCAATGCAAAATCCTTTTAATTCGATAATGGCATAATATGTTAAGTATTATCCTGGTTTCCAATATAATAGATCCAAGAATCTTTCCACTCAATCCATCTCAAACAAACAAACTTGCTTAACTCTTTATAATTAAAATGAGTACTTATTTTCTAAAACACTCAAATTAATGATACGGCAATATCATTAATATTATTCCAATACTATTTGAATATCAAATCAATAATTAAATATAGTAAAAATAATTAAAATCACGAAGTGATACCGATATTTTTGGTATCCTTACTAAATCATCTTTTTCCTTTTAATAAAAAAATATATTCTAAAATTCTATCTCGTATGATTCGAATTGCTCCTTATTGGAAATTATAAGAAATTTCTTTCCTTTTCTAGCTCTTTCTTAATTTAAGCAATTATAGTGAGTAGAACTTTTCCTTTTTTGCCTTTTTTTTTGAAAATTTATACATCTTCCTAATTAAATATGACTATTTGTAACACTTTTTAAAAATTTTATTTTAATTCACTTTTGACAACTAAATAAGCCGCAAATTTTTTTTTAAAAAAATTAAGGGCAAATTTAATAAATTTCATAAGAGTTACACTTTCTATATGATTTGTTTATGAAAAAAAAATATATGTCTATGACTTCTCTATTCTTCTAGCATGTATGTGCTAAATGACGTTTTCTTGATACCTAAAATTTTTGTAGCACATTAATAATTTTCCTCAAATTACTAAGAAACAAGTTTAAAGCCTTAATGCAAAAAAAAACATTCAACAGTAATTTGCATTTAACTAAGTTTGATTTTTAAAGTTTAATGTGAACAAAAATTAACAGGCCAAACTTGTCAGACAACACTTTAAAAAGTATATAAATCTTTAATAAGCATCACATTCTTGAATCTACATTTTCTTATCCACTAATTACACCTCACAAGATTCTTGTTCCCCGAGTATATAAACAAAGTTATAACTCTTGCCTTTTATTTATTTATTTTCCTTCCCCTCCTCCCACACTCTTCCACATCTTCCATTCCAAACATACCCTTAATAAAATAACCACAATACCCTTAATTAAATGACCTTTAATGAGAATCAAAGAGTTTTTTTTTTTTTACTGAAGGAAGATCTTTCATTGATGATAAAAGAGGTAGCACTAAGACTATACACAAATTCCGAACTAATTGCCACTGGGGTACGTAATGCGTTCAAAACCGAATTCTCGAATTTCCTGCACTCATCGACCGCCATAGCCCTTCTACATTCCTACGCAACTATCAGAGAAAAGAAACCAAACAACTGTCTTCCAGGATTTACCAACACATCCCAAGAGATCTGCACAATACCACATCACAAACCAAAAACCCTAAATACCGTCCACTCACCAACAAGAAAAGATACTCAGCTTCCATCCCCTCCAATAAAAAAAAAAGTACCTTTAGACCTCTGAACCCAACAAAAGCAACAACCACAATACCCACAACAGCCAAAGTAAAAAATCCAAAACAAAAAAAAAACACAGACCTTCTCACCTTGAGAGATATCTTTGGCATAAAAGGGAAGCACGAAAACCCTTCAATGTCACAAATCCAAGATGCACTAAGCCGTTATTTTCCAATATCCATCGAAACAAAGAAAGTAAAACCTCACCCATCGCTGGTCTGACCGGCCGAAGACAGAGAGTAGAACAAATCTTGAAAGTGGACTTCAGCAGCAACCAGAAAAGCAAAAAAAAATTACTAGATCTAGGAGAAGAGAACTAGAAGGAAAAAACACGAGAAAAATAAACAACCAACAACAAGAAGAGAGGAAGGGAAGGAAAACAAAAAAAATAGATTTGAGAAGAAAAGAGAGGCTCGAGGACTTTTCCTCTTTAGAGGATTTATTTTTGTCAATCAAATGTATTATTAATTTTATAGTTTCTTGAAAATAATATTGTTAGTAGATTGACATTCAATTGTTGGAAGAGATTTGTTGGGGTTTTATTATCCTTGTCAGATGAACTCAAAACATTCTTAGTTCGGTTCCTTAACCCAAACTTAGTGGTAGTACTACAGTGACAATGCTTGGTTCTTGCCAAGGTCAATCATGCTCTTTGAACATTCTATAAAGGAGAAGGCTCGCATTATTATTATGTTCAGATATATTACTACCACTCACTCCTTCTCTTCGTCTTTGTTGTTAGAAAAAAAATAAGGATTTATTTTGAATTAAAAAAACTCAACGACTTAAATATGTTAATTTCAACAATAAATTAAAGAATAATATTGCAATTTTACAATTCAATTAATTAAATGATAAATCAAACTATCAGTATATATTTTTTGATGCATCATGAATTTTATTCATCCTCACATTCTTAAAAATTAGATTGCGAATTTCATAAAAGAGATATACATCCACATATCCTTAAAAAATTTTGAAATATCTCTTATCTCATAATTCAAACCCAAAACATAATCTCAAATTTAACTACTCTTTACCAACTAAGTTGTCCAAATTGATAGTTTGTAATTTAAACTTGGATAATAAAAGGTGTACCTATTAGTTAAGAGTAATTCATGGAGTCATTAAAAGAAGTGCTTATGGAGCTTTTGTTCCCATGGGAGGAGTGAGATCAAAGTAGGATTTATAAATTCCAAATATTAATCAAATTTATAAAAAGAAGATAAAAACGATCCTCGGAAAGTCGAAATTGTCCAAGATGTCCATGACTACGTAGAACCCAATAAGCCGGCAATTTGGACTGTTTTGGCATAAAAGGAGAAATACCCGTCGACCGTCTCGCCTCCTCTATAACACAAAACACAACTCCTCTCATCTTCATCTTTGCTCTCTGGTTATTATCTCTAAACCCCCCCCCCCCCCCAAAAAAAAAAAACACACAAACCTATGCAAGAACCATGAAACAACAGACCAAACCTCCGAACACGTGGCGAAGAAGATCATTCATGAGAAGATGACTCAGCTTTGTCGGAAAATTGTCCACGTCAACATCAAGTGGAGCTTACTAGAACGGGTTTCCGTTTTCAGACAGTTTTTTAGTTTCTTTGGGACAGGATTGTGTCTTGTTCTATTGGGAAACCTGTCAGGTACCGCCGTTAAGTTCCGGTCACCGGAGTATATTGTTGAGGATGGTATTGTTGTTGGAGCTCTAGAGGGTCCGACGACAGGTCGTATTAGTGGGTATAGCACAGATTCAGATTTAGTTCCTTTGAAGATCAGTTTGTTGGGTGATTGCCAGATTGGAAAAACCAGCTTTGTGGTATGCCTTGTTCCATTTCTTTAATCTTTTTCTTTGAATTTGTCCTGCTTTACTATGTTTTTAAACTTTCTTTATTTTCTATTATGGTTTAGACCTTTTAATGTAATTAGGACTAATTACTCATAAACTTTTATAGTATATCGTATTATTTTTCCATTTTTCTTTATAAAGTCAATTTATTTCTATCTTCATGTTACCAAAAGCCGGGAAAAATAAAAAAACCATAGCATCAACGATACCCTGCAACTTACGTTTACTTATAGTGGTGATCACGTAACAAATATTAAAATGTCCACGACTGTGACATAATATTCTTCATGGGGCATGTGGATTTGGAAGAATGTCTTTGTAAGAATTACTCAGAGAGGAACATTGAGTCTTCCTTTATCTAATCTTTTTTTCCTCATCTATTTCGTGAATTCTCTCCTTCTTAACGCGTTTGAAGATAAGCCATTAGGGTCCACTTCATCATCAAAGTGCGAGCATTAAATTGATAGTAATTACTCAATGGAATAGCTCCAATGTTAATGAATACTTTTAAGTTAAAAGTTTTTGATAAAATCGTAAGTTTGAGTCTTTAGAGTTAGTATAGAATTTTTTTTGGGTTAGTTTTCATCGCTCTCAACCAGAAGAGAAATTAGTCAGTGAGAAGCACTAAAATAAAAAATCATATAGCGATGTAGGTATGGTGTTGAGTTTGATATAATAACATGATGATGTAATGTGTGATATTGCAGGCAAGAGCATATGCAAAGGCAATGAAAGCAACCCTATTTTTTTCAAGTGCAAAGCATAACATAAATGTGAACAAGATCTTCAAATTTATAATGGTTAAGCTCTTTAACTTGCCATGGACGGTAGAGAGGAATCTGACTCTTGGAGAACCTATTATTGACTTCTAAATTACTCTTACTTTTGTCACATCTTCATGTACATATACCCTAAAGTTGAAAACCAAAAAAAGAAAGAAAAAAGAGAGAAGAAATTTGATATTTGTTTGCCCTTCATGTTGTTGATTCCAGGGTCTTCTTTGAACCTTTTTTCCTTTTTGTTCTCACAATTATATATGCTGAAATCAATGGAGGAGGTAAAAGAGTGTTGCAATAATGAGTTTGTAAAAGAAAAGCAAAAAGAGATGAAGATCTCTGTTTCTTTGATTTGTTCTTCTCTATGAAGTCAAACACTTAAAAGTTAATGTTTCCACATTGATTTGTTGTGGCAAGAGAAAGGAATAAATTCGACGAGAATTAATTAGTTTAGATAAACAAATAGACAGGACAGAAGCACAGCATATTAAAAAGTTAAGTGAATCCACGTTCATTTCTTGATATAATGACAGCCATCAAAAGCCAGCTCTATTCAAATTATTTGTATGAGACTTACATAGTTCTCTTGTAATTTAATGAAATCCCACATCCCTATTGTCAAACACCCCCTCCCCTCGCCTCTAAAAACTAGTTGGGTAAATAGTTTATTCACTAAATGTACTTGCAAAAAATGGTTCTTTTAAAAATGCCACGCTACGATTGTTTTAGCTGTTAAGATCAGTTTCTTTAAAATATATACGTGAAGGCTGGAATCTTGACACATTGTTGTGCTTATAAAAAACGAGTGCGACAAAAATGGCAAGTTACATTCATATTCTAATTGTTTCTTGCCATATTGGCAAATAAAAAAATTTGTTATTTTTGAGATACTCTGTTTTTATTATTGATTGAAAAGGATGATATTTTAGAAAAACAAACTTAAAAAAATTAGAGCAAATAAATAACAATTAATTGGGAAAAACTACTTGCATTGCAATTTTAATGACGATTATGCAATTTTAAAAATATTTGAAAATAGACACAAAATCCTAAACCAGAAACTACTTAACATGGCAACGTTTATTTTTTCTTGAATTTAAACTGTAGGAAACGAAGCCACATTTGCAATCCCACAAAGTCCAACTTCTCTCTGCATCCGAACGTACCCACCTTCACCCCAACCTGCACCCCACGAGTTCTTCACCCACCAGTAATTCGATCCATATCCAACAACAGTGACGGCATGGTTCAAGTTCGTCCCACAACTTCCTGTGAAAATACCGCTTTTGTAGAACTGAAAGTCCTGCCCGCTAGCTTCAATCGCCACTGATACCCTCTGGTTCGCGACGGCTTGTAACAGAGAGGCTTCGTTTGCTGGCACAGTTTGGTAACCGGTGATTCGGTTGGGTTTTCAGGCTGGTTTGGCAGGCTCCGGTCGCGGCTTGGTACGGATAGCTGCCCTTGACTGTTAGGCCTTCGTTTCTTATAATGAAGTTGAATGCATTCGTCATGTAACCACCTTGACATCCTGAATTGCCGTCGTAGTTGTCACAATCGACTAGTTCTTGCTCGGAGAATTAGTATAGCGTGCCTGACCTCAACTTCGTGATTCCTTCTAATGCCGCAACCGCTGAAAATGCCCAGCAAGAACCTGCCAAATGATCAAATTATTAATCGCCATTCAATTAATTATATGAAGTTAAAAACAGTTTCTCTAGCTCTCTCAAGAATTAATTAGGAAAACTATTAAATAATTTGATTCGATTTTGAAAATAGAAAGTGACTTAGACCATTGTTATAAGAACTAACAACCCACACACTTAACCACTTAAACTTGCCGCTAGTCTCAAGTAGCATAGAAAATGGCACTTACCACATTGGCCTTGATCCTTTACGGGTGTAACAGCTCCGCTGCTTCTCCAGTCCATGGAAGCAGGAGCTGTAACGTTTGCATACATAAAATGACCAGTCTGACGAGAATTACGAGGACCCAGAAACCCATTAAACCTGAAGCTGAACTCTTGGTTTGTAAAATCGGCAAACTCGTTGATGCCAAGTTCATAAGACTTGTTGGCAGCACTGTTGAAAGTCTCGACGTATTCCAAGTTTCGTTTGAATATTTTGTACCGTATTTGCTTCTCGTTGCTGTCTCTGCAAACACGTCTGTGCTCAGCCATCCATTGCTCGTGCAATTGAAGCATTGGTTCGTCTTGCAGAGATCGAGCCATGGATTCAAATACCAAAGCTCCAAAGACCACAATCAATGCCAAATAGATGTGGCTCGATCGAAATGTGAAATCCATTGTACCTGTGAATTTGGAAGCTTAAAATTATGCCTTTAATTGATTTGAAAGTAACTTGACATTGACCAATGTAGTGGACTACTTATATAGCTTTCTCCAACGTTTATCTCCATATATTTCTGTGTTTGAGATTTTGTTTGATATTCTCACCTTTGACTCTCCTCAAGTGTTGGAGAGAATCAACGTAATCTCATGTATAGATAGCTTTGCTGACGTCATCTAGTTGACTTGGTTATAAGTTAATCAGTTCTATATTCCGCAAAGTGATCAAGCTAAAAAGCTTAATTCAATTCGAAGTACATAACCAAAGGGATTAGGTAGGAAAATTGCAAGACAGATTAGTTTAATTCGATTTTAAGTTGTTTGTTTTTGGTGTTAGAAATTGCATGTCATTATTAAGTATGATGCAATCTACCTTTCATACACTACATTCTGCAACCAATCAAATCTACTAAATCAACACAAGTGAACCAAAAACACCGGTACTTTAACCAGCACAAGTCGTAAAAAAAATTTGAATTAAATAATATATTTTGACTCTTTAAAATAGAGAAGTTGTTCGTGATGCTCTCATTTCTATCCAAAATGACCATTTACCGAGCTCGAAACTATCATATGGACCAAAACATAAATAATAGTCCGAAAAGAAGATCAACTGGCACTACTATACAAAGAAAAGTAAAAAACAGAGTAAAGAATGAAACAATGCTACGCCCAACAAATCACTGTCTGTAACGTTTTATAAAACTCTATAATCTAATGTTCAAACAAATCAAAGAGAGACGATAAAAGTGGCTCGAATTTTCTGTTTCGCACTTCCTTCGACTTCCTATTGCATGAAAATTACAGAGTTTGACCGAGCTCAAAATGAAAAGTCAGTATTACCCTCATTAAGAGACCACCTGTTGAATGCATAAATCAGAAGGCTTATTTAATTCTTTTTTTTTTTTAAAAAAAGAACTTCTTTAGGTTAATTCTGCATCCCTAACAACCGCCAGTATGCTTTCTTCCTCCCCCGCCCTTCGCCCGCCACCCGTTTGCTATGTCCACGTCAGCTTTCTGCAACAATTTAGCTGTTCTTTTTATTTTTCAAGAAGTTCCTCTTTATGGGATTTGTGAAATCTGATATGAAAGGCGTGTTCTTTACCTGGCTTGGTGCCGACTTATCTGGTGATTCTCTCGCACTCCTCTTTTGGTTTCTGTAATAAACTTGTTTTAGTGCCTTCACCTAACATCTGTTTGTTTCTCTATTGAACTTGTTTTCAGGACACTAAAACAGGAACTGGGTTGCTTTCCTATTGGAGGTTTTCCATGTGAGTAATTGGTTTCAAAGTTTTCATCTTTATTTAGTACTGCAGTGCATTCGATATGAATGATTGTCCTTTGTCTGATATGGAATTCGTTATTGACATTATTTATCCGCAGAATGGATGTTTATAGTACAATAGTGTATTGGATATGATTGTTTTCATTTTTATAGTATAGTAGTGTATTGGATATGGTTGTTCTAATATATTCTGTTATTGGCATTATTGATTGATCCGCAAAATGGATTTTTCAGAGGAATGGAAGTCACTGTTTCCAATTGGCTGTGTCTTCAGGGCACCTCTGTTTCTCTCCGATGACAATGTGGGTCCCCTCTTCTTCAACCCCACACCTCAAACCCTAACTCAACTCTTCAACACTCCTTTCCTTCGTCCTCCTCTTCTCAATCCTCCTCCTCAGCTCACTCTCCCTCGTTTCCTCTCCACTTCAACCACCCCGGAGTCTCCCATTCCTCTCTCCACTGCCTCCTCCATTGCCTCCCTCTTTGGCCCACAACACCTTAATGATGCCGATTCATTGCTTGCCCACAATCGTCTACAGTTCCTTGTGTGCCCCAATAAGGAGAGCATGATTGTGTTCTTTTCGACTGGGTCTAATCATGAACAAGTTGGGTTTTTATTGCTTTCTGTTAATGGGAAGACATTGAATGCTGTTGAAGATCAAAATGGTGGTGTTTTTATGGCTGCAAAGCAGTTTAAGCAGAAGATTTTGAGAATTTTGGTTAATCCGGTGATGGACTGTTTTGAAGGTGAGTCGATTTTCCTTCTGAGGTTGTCACTATTGGGTTTTTACTGGTTCACACTATGTATGCTGTGAATTGGTTTTCTGTTAATATTAGTGGTGTTAGTCAGAGACCTGTATTGGGTTATTTGGGTTGCAAGATTTTTAAGACTTGTGCTATTGCAAGTGCTTGTTGGAATCCACATTTGGCCACCGAGAGCATTATTTTGTTGGAGAACGGTGCATTGTTTTTGTTTGACTTGGAATCAAGGTGTTCTAGAGAATACTTTAGTGGAACTAGGTTGAAAGTGGCTTGGGATGACTTTGGTGGTTCGACAAATTGTAAATGGTTTGGATGTGAGTTCAGATGGCATCCTAGGATTTTGATTGTTGCGCGTTCGGATTCTGTTTTTCTGGTTGATTGGAGGGATGGGACGTGTAGACTAACTTGTTTAATGAAGATTGGCATGTTTGGTGCATATACTCCAGAAAGAAATGAACGCTTTCTAGCTATTTGTAAGGCAGTTTCTGATCAGTTCCATTTTGTTTTGACTACTGATACCATGTTGTTTCTTTGTGATGTACGCAAGCCTTTGATGCCAATGTTGCAATGGACACATGGTCTCAAAAAGCCATGCTATATTGACATTTTTAGATTATCTGAGCTGAGGTCAAACTCGAAGGATGGTACTCGAGTGGGCAACTGCATCTGGTTTTGGTATTATAGCCGGATCGTTTTGGAATTGCGAGTTCAGTCTCTTCTGTTTTGCACCACCACTTCCGGGTTGTAGAGGTCCTATTGCTTCAGAAATTTAAAAAATTTCAAAATCTATTTATGCATGGGAGCATCCTTCAGGCCTTTGTCAGGGAATGAGTGCCAGTGTTGAAGTTGTCTTGTAAAAGGCGAGTTTGTGAAGGATGCTTTTCCTGAATGGGTTAATTGGCAGCAGAAAAAAGATATGGTTTTGGGATTTGTCATTTTAAGTGATAAAATCTCTTCCAAGCTCTTTGGGCCAGATGAGCTTGGTGGATTTACTATCATCAGGTTGATTTCCTCTGGTAGGCTGGAATTGCAAAGATACTGTGCCTCATGGGATTTGGTTACAAAATTTGATGCAGCTCATGGGGTTTCATTTCATTCTTCACAGAAAAGCTTTCTCTACTCTATGGTTGATGAGGAATACAAGTTTCCTAAAAGATGCAAGTACTTGAGGCTTGAATATCTCAATGCATATTTAAATGGTAATCTTTCTTCGTTCTTGGACTTGAATTTGACGAAGTGCTCCCGAGGTTCTCAAGTGAGAGAATTTTCTAGCCATGACTTTCATGAAATCTTATGTGAGAAGTTGAAGACGTGTGGATTTAGTCGACTAAGAACATCCCCTACCATCAGTGTTGTTTTAAATGACATAAACTTGCCAACAAGCATACATGAGGTTGCTTTGAGGAGGATGTGGAGTAGCCTACCAATGGAACTTCTACAACTTGCCTTTTCTACCTATGATGAATTTCTTGATGTACTGTTGGA
>CAODLS012661066.1:0-10434 GCA_948243855.1 Flueggea neowawraea
CAAGTTTAATGACCATCATGGAAAAAATTGGAGTTTAGAGACTATACTGGATAAACTCCCTAAGTTTAGTAACTGCGATTAAAATTAACTCCTAATAACCTCTTAAAACTATTTGTGTTTTTATTCATTTAGCGGTTATAAAATACAAAATACATAGTTAATGGCTTTTTTTTGAACAGTACATAGTTAATGACTTGATGATATACAATTCTTGGAGCTAATGGCATAAATTTGAATAGTTTAAGGGGAAAACTTGAAGTGGAAGCAAATATGTAATAAGCCTAATTCGCTCCATAAACTATATTTTACATATGGCATATTTAAATAGTTTAATGTAATAAGGTTACATTTAAAATTTACATTTTGACCACCTTTGACCTAACTTTTAAAAGTTCTACCGATATTGACATTCAATTAATTTTTACAAGATGAGACAATTATAAATTATATGATTTTTTTATTGAAAGTTTATGTATGTTTAGAAGTGCAGCTTCTAAAGTCTTTAAAAATCCCTTACTCTAAATTATTTTTTATATATAAGTTTTTATTTGTCTCCTTGAATTAGTTATCTTGAAATTTAATAAATTGTTAAGCCTGATATCATGGGGAAATTTTTTTTTGTTCAAAAAGTATAAAAAAATTATTTAAAGTACTAAAGTTATGTTAGTTTTAATAACTATAGCGAGAATTCTAAAATACGTAATTTTAATTTTTTTTATAAAGATTTGTTTTTTACAAAAAAGTTTAACTGATACCAAAACTGGTAGGATGTTTAAACATTGGACTATATTGGCGGAAATGAAATATGATTTTGAATGTTAATGAGTCCTTTTCTTTTCACAAAAGTTATGATAAATGTAAGATTGCATAGCAAAAAGTAGATTGTATATTGAAAAACTAAATTTGTAGAAACAAATTGCATAATAAAAAATGGATTATAGAAATAGATTGCATAGTGAACTCTAATATGAGTTTTACTCACAAACGTTTTATAAAACTCTTGGATCCTCGAATTTTTTATTATGTAATCTACTCTTACAATTTATTTTTATCAAATTTAACTCAAATAAGCACACCCCTAATAAACACAACTTCAAATTCTAGATTATAAAAGTAAATTATATAGTAAAAAAATATAGAAAATATTTTTTTTAAAAGTAAATTATTGAGATAAATTAGAAGTCTCAAACAAACACTCTCTAACAATAGTCATTTAATGTGATAGATGAGATGAGGATCTCTCCACTCAAATATGTGAATGATTCTAGTGATATGTCAACATTCAATAATATTTGGACGAAAAAAACTAATTGATATCAAAATTAATATATTACTTTTTTTGTAGCGATATTTAAAAATTAGAGAAAAATTATATAAAAATGAGATAATTCAACATTTTTTAAATGTATTTTTTTAAAAAAATTTCCCATATGGCGAATGAAGAGAGTCACAGGAGTAGGAGGATATGGTAGATGAGACGAGGATTTCTCATTCACCCAATCAGTAGTGCTTCTTATCTTGTCCTCTCTAATGTTACCAAACCAACCAACACAACAGCAAGGACTATAGAGAAAACAAATCATGAAAAACACTTGGCATTTTCTGAATCTTTATAATCCTTCACGTATCTCATATATATTAAGCTTCTACAAATTGAACTTCATATATAGCTTCGAAAAACATTAATAATACATATTAGTAACATATTACACCTTGTAAGTGTGTTTCTATATTGGTTGTTACTCAAGAAAGCAAATTTTCCTTTAGAGTTAGATAGGACTCAATAATCAATATCATCTTTACTATAACATGTATTCTTGAAGGATTATATCATTACCGTTATTCAATTTACTTTTGTTATATACTGCTATAATTTACTTATGTAATTTATTACAAACAAACATAACATCACAACCAACAACAACTTCGTGTTACCGAATGACAAGAGTGAAGGGTTTTTTCACTAAAAGATGAGCTGTTCTTAATGCACAAGTTTCTGGCACCCCAAGCTAGACTAGCAGCGGATCCTAGAATGATCCCATCAACAAAATCCGACAAAATATTGCAAATATCACATGCTAGATGATTTGATGAATACTTGTGAATATGAATTCCACTTTTTTTTTTCAAATTTCACACATAGACAAGGCTGTTTTTTTGGCGATACATATGAAAGACATAATAGCATAATAAATTTCAGGTTTTCACCATAAAAATTGTAGAGTTTACATGTCCCACATTTAAAGCATATCGAAGCATACATTGTATGTGACAATGTGAATAAAAAGAAAAATGCATAAAAATTAGAAATAACAACTATACCAAATTTTGGTATTTAGAAATAAAACTGTCACGACCCATTTCCGGACTATGACCGGCGTACAAAACAAACCGTCTAAGAGAGTCCAGCCCATATCGCACAAGACTCATAGTACAAAACTTCTACAATATTTAACAAAGCCTAGTACTTCATTTAGTAAGATAAACAATTTATAATATCAAATACAAAAAATATATCGAAATAAAATCATTTACATTCATCATATTATCAAAAACATAACCCACAAGAAACCGGTGTGGAGTATCTAATAAACATACAGACTGGGGTCGATCAAAAGGGCACTCGCTGCCAAACTGGACTTCTCACTGAGTGTTGACGATCTGATAAAACCAAATTCCGATTAACGTAAAAAATGTTAAGGGAAGGGGGTAAAAAAACTTAGTGAGAGATGATACTCCAGAATGCCTCTGAGACCTCACACAAACCGTTTTAGAAACAGTTCGAAAACACCACATGCATGTATAATTAAATATACATATATACACCCTATGTAAGTAGTAGCATGTCAAAAACTCATTTCAAAACCATCACAGACAAAGCATGCAACATGCATGCATACATTCAAGAACTGAGTAAAATCTTTCAAAAATATTTTCAAACTTTATCAAAACTAGCATATATTCAGAAAAGCAAAGTGAAATCCTTCAAGCACATTGTTAGCTTTATCGAAAATTCCAGAACAGAAGTCAAAAATATTTTTAGCTCATTAGAAATTCCAGAATTAAAGGTTTGCCACATAGGCACGTAGTATAGCCATTAGGCAAGTAACGCCGCACATGCGAGTATAGCCACTAAGACAGATATAGCCACTAAGGCACACACACACACACACACACATATATATACATAGCCACTAAGTCGCCAAGGTAGCCATCCAGGCTGTATCCAATAATGGATCAAAGGCAGAAGTGGAACAATATTACCATTTAAGGCCGTATCATAGTAGTTTTTTCAAAAACAAAGGAAAATAAAATAATATATTTTTATTAAAAAAAATAGAGGAAAACATTCTACAAGCAAACAACATGCAAAGTAAGCAAACAACATGCAGAAACAAAGTTTAGAATTTATTTCAGAACGTACCAAATAAATATAATATAATTAATTTATATTATTTTCAGAAACAAATCAACTTCTTGTAGAAGCATAAAATTTTTCAAAAACAGAGTATTATTACTATTCTGAAATTCGAATAATTTTCTCCCAAAAATAGATTCTTATTATTCATCAAAATTCAAAAAAATTTCAAAAACAAATTTTAAATCAAATAAGTTCTCACATAAGTCAAAATTTAGGATTCTTGATTCTTTAATTATCCCGAATTACATGCTATGATCATAACACAACAAAAATATATAAGTTCAGAAAGACACAGCTTATGTATCTGAAGTCGACATCGTACTCACTTGGATGCCGAGCTACCAAACTCCGAATCACTGACCACCGATAGATAGCTGGTCATCTCGGAAACCGGATTGAGCTGAAACAAAATGTATTCACAAAGAATTAACGTGGTGACTGTGGCAATACAAAATATGCATGAATTGCAAATGAAAACTCAAATGCCGACAGCGTCAGAATTCCTATTTTAATTGAAGATCTAACGCTCGTCTTGAAATTCAAACATCTCGTAAAATTATAATTCAATTCCCAAACTGTTACAAAATTAATCTTTAGTCCCCAAAATTCTAAAATTATAATTCAGCCCTTAAACCTTTTAGAATTTACTAAACATCCCCCAAAGTATTTCAAAATATACAAATAAATCTCCAATTTATTCAAAATCTTATTTTAGTCCCTAAATTGCAAAATATTGCTTTTGGTCCTCCAATGGAAAATTACCAAAATAGTTCATCTTTCGATTCCACCAATAAAAATCAATTTCAATCATCTACATTGGTTGATCTCAATCTTAGAAACATAGATGCACAATCGGTTTATCAAAAAACAACTTAAAATCTCTAAAACTTGCACAAAATTCGAACCTAACCCTATCCCAACCAAAAACTCGTCAAATATCTTGATTCAAAGCTTGATTCATGTTAATCTAACCTCAAAAAATCATAATCTAACAACGTATAATATTCATTTCAACATAAACGCTTAAAATATGGAACCCTAAGCAAATTCGACGTAAACAAAATTCTGGAATTAAATGCAAAAAATGGATAAAAAGGAGTGATTGGAACTGAAATCTTAACTCCAGAGATTATTAGAAATGTTGGGGAAGCAAGGAGGAAGGGATAGAACCGATCTAAGAGTGAGAGAGAGTGAAGAATGGCGAGGACGGGTAAAAGGGCCGCGTTTTGGGTGTTTTAAACACCCGCAGATCGAAATACACCGCTTCAATATTTTTCAAAGGCAATGCACATCATTGCAACTCACAACATACATTTTGGACCCTCAATGTATGTTGCCAAATTCACAACATATGTTGTGATGCTAAAAAATGCATCTAGAAGCTTTTGTGATGCAAAATTGATGATTAACGTACGTCATACAAATTACAATGTACGTTTTGGCACTACAATGTACGTCATACTTCTTGTAACATACATCTTGATTGCTGCCTAGACAGCGTATGTTATTCTTATGAGGACGTATGTCTTGAGGTGCCAGACAACATTTGTCGACTTCTTTCCCTTTCGTTCACGCGTAGGACCATTCCTAAGACTAAACAACACTCAACCTTTGAAAAATAACATCTTTAAACATCTTCAAACCCCCCAAACATCATCTCAACCATATGAGAATCAAATTGAAAATGAGCTAAGATCATTCGAAATCGAACAAGGTTCCACCGGAAATCTTGTCGGAATTGGTCGAAACGCTACAGAAAATCGATCGGAACTTGTGGGATATTACATACTCCCCCTCCAAAAGAAATTTGTCCTCGAATTTTCAGAAGATTTAGATTGGAAGGATTACAGAGATACATCAAACACCAGAACAAATATAATCCTCAGTTTAAACCCTCTAATATCTCCAATTCGAAAATCGAATCTAAGTCTCCAAATCAGAATATGATCCAGAACTTTCAACATATCAAACCACATAGAGTCCAACTATCACTCTACTAACGTACTAGCTCTCTTGTACCCAAACATGCAAATACACAGAAAGGGTAAAGATCATGCTGGAATAGAGACATAAGATACTAAATAATGCATATGTAGAAACAAATAATATTTACTTACGAATCGACAGAATCAAACAAGTGCGGACACCCACGCTGCATCCAACAAAATAACGCCCTAGGGCGCTCAATCTCATATATGCAAATTCACATTGACATTTCAGAATATGAAAAACAAAGGCAGAGGATATGAAAAAATGCAAATGCAGAAGAGGTAGATGCAGACTTATGCATTAACAGAACCAATAATTGCAGATATCCATACCGCCACTCATCAGAATGATGTCCTAAGAAATTTCCATTAATGGCTCATAAGATAACAAATCAGGCTTTATCTCAACTGACAGAAGCATCAAATTATGGAACAGTTATGAGACAAAATTCTTAAGGAACATATTATGAAATTGCAGAATACACAAAGGTGCAAAAGAATAAGGAACATATTCTTAGAAAATGAAGAATCCCATGTCAAAAAAACAACATCGGACACTGATCAAAGATCAAGCTTTGAAAGTTTTAACAATAGACTTACATATAGAGGAAAAGAGAACAACCATGTGATGTTCAACAAAGTCCTATGATCTCAAGTTGCAATTGCAAATTAAACCCAAATGCAATCACAGAGCATGACAGGATGCAGCAAGTCAAATGCTGCCGAAGAAGATAATGTAGAGAACCAAAAAGAATTATACTTCTTATGTTCAAACCTCATATTCAAATCAGGTTGATCTCGTAGATTAGATAATACACTTACTTCCGAATCCAACCCAACTCCTTTTGATTTGTTCATAACTCCCTTATATCTTAATGTTCACTAAATTCATCTGCTTAAACAACGTCATTAAGTAGAGATAACCACCTCATCAGTTGTCTATCAAACAAGCTTTTCACCTTATCAAATACCAAATACCTTTCATATTCATGAAACCAAGGAGTCTCTCTCTCTTAATTCCATATCTCTACAGGACTTATCAAATTCAAAACTCTAACCACTGAATTTCTTCTTATACCATTCATCAAAATTACATAGGGTCCATTATCCCTACTCGTATATTCCAAACATCCTTAGTAAACTAAACACTCTTACGCCTGACTATGAATCACCATCCACCATTTTCAGACTCATTCACTAATCTCTTCAAACATATTATCCCCCGACATGCATCAAGCTCACCTTGTCCAAAACACCAAATTCATAAATTTATCAATTTTACTCTGAGCAATGCTAAACATCGTTCACCCTTCGTCAATTCTCGATGTATCTAAATACACCGCAAAATGTCTAGAGCCCAGTGTGAATCCAATGCTGATCCACTTGCCAACCAATTCCCAACATTTGGAGGCTATACTTGCCTAAAGAAATTCATAAAATTTAACTTCCTTTTGATCTAAGAGACATAAAATCTATGATCCTAGAAAAAATTTTAGACAATTCTCCTATGATACTCGGTCATCTAGAAGAGACTCCTACCCTCTTCTTAACAGACAACTCTGAACATCTTATGGTAACATTCAGTTAAATACCCTTATCATACAATTCTTCCAACTAAGCCTCCAACATCGGTTTTACACTAGATCATATTCAATTACAAAATATATCTTTTGTTTGAACAAAAATCTAGAAATTTCTTGAGAAGCACAACAAAAATTCCTCGCGCCACTGGTATGTCTTTCAAATTCATCTTCGAGCCCTAGGACTCAGCCAAAATCAAAACCAAATAAGTTTCATAATCATGACAAATCATTCCTTCCGCCCGAATTACTATCACATATCTCTGATTATCAGAATAAGCTAAAACCTATCCTCATATAGCAAATTGACAAACTCTCACATCATTGAATCAACTACACCCTATGCTTAGGAACAAAGAACCTCCAACAAAATTCCTTAAAGCGATATTGTATTGGCTAGACATGACAAAAGAGAATTTTGTACAACCAAGAATATCGTACCAGACTCAAAAGGAATGTATATAAACATATGAAAAGTTCAGAAGATCAAAAATAGAAGTATGCAAAAATTCACAGAAGTTCAAAAGAACATATGTCGAAATGCGCAAAAGTTTGCAAAATTTTAAAAGAATACATATATAGAAGTACAGAGTTAGGAGGAATACCAGAATGAGGACATTTAGCTATCATGTGCCCTAGCCGCTTACAGAGATAGTAGTGGCGCTTTGGTTTGTCACACTACTCGAGATGTTTTCTTCCACAAACATTGCATTAAGGGATTGTGCCTTTATGCACGCCTCCAAACCCAAGGCCCTACTCTGAAACTTAGGGAACCCTTTCGGATGCCCCATACTGACATTCTGACTACTTCTATACTACTTTGGTACCCTTGAGAAAAACCTAAAACTCTGCACAGACTGACTGTTCTAACCTTGTTCCTAATGGTTGCTTGTTGATCCCTCAACCATACTCCTTTTGGGAGCATCCAATGAATGTCTCTCATCAACATATCACATGGCTCTAGCAGCATCAACGATCCATCTCATTGTCTCCAACTCTAGAGCCACTACCACTTTGGCATACTTTTGTAACAACCTTTTGGAACTTGCTCGCCAATGTTTGTTCTTGCGACACTCTTTTGGCGCATACTGGCTAAGTTCCCTGAACGTTTCCTCATATACAGTCACATACATCTCTTACCCCTGACGATAGTCATTGAACTCATCTACTTCCTTGTCTCTAATGCTCCGTGGAAGAACGGATAGTATAAGTTCATTCTTGAACTCTGCCCTAGAAATACTATCCTTCCTCTCAAAACCTTTCCACCATAAAACTATATGGCCATTTAAGAGAAATGTTGCAAATCTGACCCTCTCATGGTCATCGGTGTAGTTCAGAGCACTGAAACAATGCTTAAGTGCAATGATAAAATCTTGGGGGTCCTCTCTCATCTTGTCCTTAAATCTTGGTAGTTCAAGCTTTAAAAACTTATAAAAAGGGTACTATTATCGATCTTTGGTACAACCGGTGAAGCTATCGGAGTAGCTGCTGCTGACTGATCTCTGGTTGCCTGACCAGGGAGAAATCGCTCGACAAGCTCAATGAGCTGAGCGAAAGGCTTATACGCATCCAACTGAGCCACGGGTGGTGGTTGTGGCTGAGGTGCTGAAGCTGCAACCTCCGGCATATTATGCGAACCATGTTGATCCGGAACTGACTGACTGGCGGCTTCGGTAGATCGACGCATAACGGCCTTTTTAAATCTCATATTCCATCGATGCATTTCTAAACAGAACAAACAAAAGAAGCGCACATGCAAATGTCAAATTACAAACTATTGCCATAATACCGAAACAAAAATCAGAAAGGTATACGAAGGTAAATTAGAATGACTCAATCAAAGATACATAAGCTCCACAATCAAACCATACGAAACCTAGGTCTCTAATACCACCTTTGTCACGACTCATTTCCGGACCATGACCAGCATATAAGGTGAACTGTCTAAGGAAGTCCGACACATCTCTCATAAGCCTCAGAGTATAGAAAATTTACCCAAATTCATATTCAGATTTCTTAAACAATATTTAACAAAGCCCAAAACCACATTTAATAAGATAAAATATTTATAATATCAAATACAAAAATATATGAAAATAAAATCTTTTAAATTCATTGTATTATCAAAAACAAAAATATAACCCACAAGAACCCGGTGTGGAGTATCTAAAAACATATAAACTGAGGCTCGATCAAAAGGCACTCACTGCCAAATTTGATTTCTCACTAAGCGCTAACAATCTGATAAACCAAACTCCGATTAACCTTAAAAATATTAAGGCAGGGGATGAGAAAACTCATCGAGAGATGAAGCTCCAAAATGCCTCTAGGACCTCACATAAACCGTTTTAAAAATAGTTCGAAAATACCATATGTAGGTATATACTCTTATAATACAAATATATACGTTGGTATATACTAGACTCGTTTCAAATTTTTTTTTTTCAAAACAGTTCGCAGAAAAATCATACAATATGCATACATTCAGAAATTGAGTAAAATATTTCGAAACCTCTTTAAGTTTTATCCAAAATCCCAAAAAAACAAAAGTAAAAAACGTCTGGCTTATCAAATTTTACAGAATCAAGATCAAAACCTTTTTAGTTTATTAGAAATTCAAGAATCAAATGTTTGCCACATGGGCACAAAGTATAGATGTTAAGGTGAGTAACGCCACATAGGCGAGCATAACTGTTCGAGAATTTTCTCGGGAATGCCTTGGTTAATTTCGGAGAGCGGAAGTGAGTTAAAGTGAGGCGAGAAAAACAACACCAAGATTTTTATAGTGGTTTGGCCAACCATGCCTACATCCACTACTTAAGTCTCACTTAGGCCTTTCACTAACGGAGATTGATTACGGCTCAATCCAACAAAGCCTTACACCAAGGTTGATTACGGCTCATACCTCTAAAGCTAACAAGGTTGATTACGGCTCATACCTCCAAGGCCATTGAGGTTGATTATGGCTCAAACCTCTAAGGCCATTACAATGTTATTTTCCATAGGTTCACAATCAACCTTCCCCACTCTCAAAGAGTTTACAAAACATTTACAAAGAAATGAAGTTCTATGCTAGAGTACATGTGTTGACATAATGCTCTTGATTTTCTCTCTAGCTCGATTTTGATGTTTTGGGAGTGATGGAATGATGAAAATATTTTGGACTTGAAAGCACATGATCATCCACATTTTTATGCCCTTCCTTGATGTATTTATAGCTTCTTTAAGCCATATGACCGTTAGCATTGAGAAACTAGCCGTTGGAGACAGTTTGTAGCCATTACAGCTTTCTGTGCCATTCTCACATACGCCACTTTCTTCTCACATACGTCACCTGAGAATCTTTGCATCTCACGTACGTTGATCATCTTAAGAAAGCTTTGCGTACGTTAACATATATCTGATGTGCATCAATTACAACACACGTACGTGAACGTTTTATTAC
>CAODLS012661155.1:0-31460 GCA_948243855.1 Flueggea neowawraea
TTAGCGAGGCATTTGCAGGTTCAACAAATCTCTTTAGTTCCTCCTCATCTCCAGCAATCAAATTCCACCAATGTCAAGTCCTCTCGCTTCCAGAACCTTCTCGACTGTGAATCTTCGGAACCGCACCTCAATGCCTCCGTAACGGCCGGAGACGGCGTCGTTGATGTTGAAGATAAGGATTTTATACTCAGCCAGGATTTCTTCTGGTAACTTTCCCTTTTTTGCTTTTAGATTTTTACATTGATTAGTGTAATTAGTAGTTGTAGGTCGGTGAATTGATTGTGATTTGTGGATGCAGTACTCCAGATTATATCACGCCGGACAATCAGAATTTATTGAACGGCTTTGATTGCAACAAGGTGAGGCTTTTGAGGATGTAAGCTTTATACATTGCTTTGTATGTTTGCTAATTTAGAATTGAGTTTTTCGCCGCTTTGTTTTCTACAGGAGAACATCCCGTGCCCTAGGTCACCGGAGAAGCAGAACACTACCAAAACCAAGAAACGTCGACAGGGTAACACTTTTTAGAATATTGCGGTTGGAAGCTCATTATTAGTTCAGTTCTCATTCTTAATGTGCAATCCTAATTCTTTTTCTTTGGTTAATTTGTTTTGGATAGCCGCACTTCTCTCCGATGGTGTTGCAGTTGATACTCTCAGCCCAATCTTGTCCGACCAGCAACACATGGAACTTGAAAATGATGCTTTTGGTATGGAGGAAGATAAAATACAGAAACCTACTCTGGGAGGAACTCGGAAGCATCGAAATTACGTACCTCAATCTGCTGTTGCATTACGCTGCCGAGTTCTGCCCCCTCCTTGCATTAAGAATCCATATGTATTGGATCCTTCAAATGCGGATGTGGATCCATCTGGCAATCAGAGATCAAAATGTGCTGGTACAGTCATGCATGATTATCAGAAAAAAACTAGAGTGCTAGGATTGTCAGAACTTCCTTTCTTTCCTATGTTTTTAAAGGAAAAATTTTCAAACTGGTGACCTTAGTTCTTTAATGTGCAGTATTTTTCCCTGCAATTGTCGGTGGAGATGGCCTTTCACGCTATCGCAAAGATTTTCATGAGATTCAAGTACAAAATCAGTTAGAACTCTTTAGCTATTCATTTAAAACTATTATCATTTGGTGCTTCTTTAAATTTTTTGCACTCTGCTTGCCTCTCTAGCAAATTGGCACAGGGAACTTCAGTCGTGTTTTCAAAGTTCTCAAGAGAATCGACGGTTGTTTCTATGCTGTGAAACATAGCACAAGGCAGTTGCATCATGATACAGAGAGGTATTTTCATGTGTTTTTAGATTTTCAATAATTCATACAAGCAATTTACTAACAAACAGTGTTGCATTTTGCAGGAGGAAGGCTTTGATGGAGGTTCAAGCTTTAGCAGCTTTAGGTTCGTGATTGTTTAGACACTGCAAGAATTTATATGTTTTCAACTTCAAATGTTTTATATCAGAGCATGAAACTCATGTAATTGGTTTTAACATGTTGACTTACAGGGTTTCATCAAAACATTGTTGGATACTACTCTTCATGGTTTGAGAATGAGCAACTCTACATTCAGATGGAACTTTGTGATCATAGTTTATCCATCAATAAATTTTCAAAATCATTCACTGAAAGAGAAATTTTGGAAGTCCTGCATCAGGTATATTTTCTTTTTTCTCTTGAATCATTTGTTTGTGTCTAGGGGCTTGCTTTAATGCGTTAATGCAAATACATCCCACATTAGTTTTTTTCTCAAAATGAAAGAATTAATGGCAGATAGTTCCTGAATCCATTAGTTGTTCCTTATAGTAAAGTACAGAAATTAAGATCTACAATGAAGGTGTTCAACTTATTAGACGCTTTATTTCTTGTGATAGAATGACGAATCCCAGTACGTTATTACAGTCTCTACTAATTCATCTCTTCAAAATTATTTGATATTATAACTGGATTAATCTAGCAACAGATTATTTTTCAATTAAATGTTGACATCTGGACCCTACAAGTCTCCTATTTATATGATTATGTGCTTATTTGACATGTTGGGTTTTGCAGATTTCTAAGGCTTTGAAATTTGCACATGAGAGGGGCATTGCTCACCTAGATGTAAAACCAGATAATATTTATGTCAAGAATGGAGTTTATAAGCTTGGTGATTTTGGATGTGCAACCATCCTTGATCAGAGTCTGCCAATTGAGGAGGGTGATGCAAGATATATGCCTCAAGAAATCCTGAACGAAAACTATAACCATCTTGACAAAGTTGATATCTTTTCCTTGGGAGTTGCTATTTATGAGCTCGTCAGAGGTTCACCTTTTCAAGAATCCGGATCTCTTAATCTTAGGGAGGGGAAACTACCACTGCTTCCTGGCCACTCATTGCAATTTCAAAACTTACTCAAGGTAATATGCACATGCCTTTCTTGCTTTTGTTATCATTGATATCTACCAAAAAGATCAACACCCGCCTTGCGTGCATAATTTTTTTCAATTTGTAATTTTATAATATATCGAATAATTATAATTTAATTGCTCAATTAATAATATTTATAATTTGAATAGATATAAAATAATTAAACTTAAAGTAGTGTAATTCATGTCTTCTTTTGTATTAAATGAGGCCTGATAATTTGTCTATGATACCAGGGAATGATAGATACAGATCCAATTCGGCGGCCTTCAGCTAAAGAACTACTACAAAATCCTATATTTGACAAGATCCAGAGAAATGTGAAAGCCTGCGTGAAAGTGATTGAATAGGCTTTCAACTGCCACAGGAGTTTTGTGTAATTGACCACTTTTGATCAGCTTCCCGGCAATGGGATCATGGAGGACCAGTTTTGGATAATGGTTACTTCCATGATGCATGCACCAAATTTTTCACTCCCAGCATGGTGCAACTTTTGTATAGTCTGAAGGAAGAATATCGACAGAAACTGTTGCAATATATCTGAAGGTATGCAAACCTACGGAAACCTTATGCATGTTTGTAAAACAATGTCGTTTTATAATTAATTGGTCAAATGAGTTATTTAAGGTTGATTAATAAATGCTAATGATTATTTAAATTCCTTTTGGTCTTAATCTGTTCTGGGTCGCATTATTGTTGCAAATTCTTTTATATTATCTCTCATTTAGACTATATTTAATTGAGAAAATAATTTTCTGGTTTTGTTCTTTTTTTCTATTTTCTGAAAATGAAAAGCGTTTAAAAAATATGTTTGCTATTCAAAAAAAAAATTTGAACAATTTTTTTATTTTTTCATTTTTGAAAATTTTCATAATTAAACAGACCCTTAGTTTCTTTTCTTTACAGATGAAACTGATGTTCTGTTTATTCCAGATTTTGCATTTTGATATTTGATTTTTAAAAGCATTGTGAATTTTCTTAGTTCTTGCTTTATGGAAAAAAACAAGTGTATTTAATATCGTGAAAATTATGAGAGGAATGAAGATTGTGGTAGACATTGTTGCATTTAGTAATAAGCTGAATTGTGAGAGCATATTCAACCATACTTTTCTCTTCCTTCTTTAAAATATAATATTTTATTTTATTATTTATCTTAAAATTTTAAATTCAACTTTATTTTCATTACAATCTACATCATTTTTTTAATATTTTACTAATAAATTAGCTAACACTTTTTTTAGAGCTGCAATACTTTAATAAAATTAAACTATAACTATTCATTCCTAGATATTATTTATTTACTTTATCAATAAAATATTCACTTTTTAATATTTTCTCACTCCAATATACAAATTTTAAAAGAAGTTAACACAAACAAAAATAAAATAATATTTTTAACTCTCTAAATTTATCTAACCCGTTGGACATGCTCTGAGTCGGATTATTTATGAGAAGTAACATCTTGGATTCTGCCATCAAGGTGGTGTTCTTTTAACAGAAAATCATCAGGAAATAGAAATCTCTTGAAAGGTATGGTTTTTTATAATGAACTTGAATATACTTGACTTGTCACACTCTAAAATGGAAATAGACCAGTTTCTGAGAAAATTCTGAGGAGCTGGGTGTCATACTCCTGGCCTCCCTCTACTAACAGGCAAGAATCATGCAAGATCTCCCCTGCTGCTCTTTTTCGGGTAAGTAGCTTGAATTATTATGTGTCGTACACCCACTTGGCAGGACTTCAGATGCTTTGTATATCTCTTTTGCTTTTTCAGAAAAGTACAAACTCCCGCAAGTCAGCAAAACTGAATTCAATTCATGTGTTATTGACATGTTTCTCGTATCCCATGTTTCTAAAAGCTTATAATTCACCGAATTGAAATTCGGACGTGGTGTTTGGCCTTGAAGATTTCCTATGTGGTTTCTTGTTTATCCACGTAGCTTCTTTATCCTCACATTCGTGGAATTAACCTCCTTAAAGCCGATTTTAAGATGATCTAGTCGTATAATCGAAGATTAGCATTGGCTTGCAGTCACCTAATATGTATTTAACGTGGACAAGTGCCAGGAATAATAGGTATTAAGTTTTGAATGCCAGACGAAAATGCACCCACTCATTCTTCTTTTTTGGCGGAATATTCTTTGATTGACGTAAGTATATACTTAGTCTACTTTTAATGCTTGCTATGCTTTGCATTCTTAGGAAGTATTAAAGTATGTTTGCAGATCACACTCTTGATTCATTGACAGTTTACAATCTCATAATAATTAACTAAGGAGCTAAGAATATTGTGTCATTTTAAGAGAGGCTGAAAATGATACAATGGGGATGAATTTTCCTTCTTTAGCTTCCTTAGTTTCAAACGCAACAGCCAAATATTCTGACAGAATTTCGTCAAAATAAAAAGAAGCATGAACTTGATTTGAAAACTAAAAATGTCATCAACAGATGGATGGATAGTTATTGGTTGGGACATATACGTTCTTTCTGTCGATAGGCCTATACGGTGGAAAAAGAGAGATCCTTTGATGCAAGTTCACAGCTTTGATTACTCAGTAAATCGCAATCATAGCTAAGATGAATTACATTAATTGTAGGAATTTTAACAAGAAATAATTGATTATGGTTAACAAAAGTTTGTTCTTTTTTAATCTCTTTTATAGCTAGTGATATGTACCATATAGCAGGTAGGAATTGAAAGATGGGCACAGTAAGTGTTGGGATATTTTGTGGAGTCGTAGAATAGTATTAAATATTGGTCAAAAAAAGATAAGCAAGTTGTAATTACTTGCCTCAATTAACAACCACGTAGCGTTGACACTGCTTCTGCAATTGATTGGTGCTCGGAGAGGAAAATGGAGGCGTCCCGTGATGCGGCCAAGCTTCAAGCTAAAAGAGAGCACAAGCAAGGATGCGACACGTGACTATTAAAAAACCGCACGTGACACTCCTTTGGTCTAAGTGGATTCATTCATGTGATTATTACAACACAACCTCTGCCTCTGTGTCACATGTTTAACTCAACTCTACAACTTGGACTGTCCCTTTGTTGCTTTGCAGGCGCCAAAGTTGAGAAACCTTGCACCAAGTACTTGCCATGCTACTGTTATGCACAGCACTTCCTTCTTCCTCTCACTCCATGGTTTTGGTTCCCATTACAATTGTATAGCATAATTTAGGATTTTAATTAGCTAGCTTTATTTGATCACTAAAATAGATTTAGTCTCTTTGGGTATATAATATCCTGTATATGTAGCTTATTAAACCTGGCTCAATTATTGACTCCTAAGACAACAATCTAGTTAATTACTACATTTGTCGTCCGAAATTCCAACGACTTTTTTATGGTCATTTCTTACTCAAAGAAAAAAAAAATTATACTTACAGTTTTGTTAAAAAATTATCAAGGAGTATATATACAACATTTATTTTATAAAAAAATAAACGAATCATACATCTTTTTATTTTTTACTATTTATTTTTTGGGACAATATATCATTTCCCAAACAAAATGATTTATTTACAAGATTTAACCGAGGAATGAACAAGTGTCCATGGAAGAGATCAAATAATCATTTAAGATCTCCGAATTAAGATAAAGAGGAGTTTGGAGCATAGTATAAACACTGTAATAATAAGGGTGCGAAACCGAAAACATAAAATATTGAAATTTTTTTTACCTAAATTTAATATATAATTTTGCTCATACATCAAATAAATTAAAAATAAATATTTTTTTAAAATATACATTTAAAATAGATTTAATTATTTTTATATTATTTTTTAATTTATTTAATGTACAAATAGGATATGCATTAAATTTAAATAAGAATTTTTAGAATATTGAGGAGCAGCGTTATTTGAACTGGTAAGTCGAAGTTCATTAAGGGAGACAAGTTGTTGAATGAGACGTCCAGGAATTTTGTGGAAAATATCCCTGCTACTGCTAGGCTGCTAGGGGAATCCCGTTGAAATTTCACTTGTCATTATTTCAGTTTTAACTTTACAAACAGCAAGTGATTACTTTGAAAATTAAAAAACTAATAGTTCTTCTCCTCTTAACAAGTATTTTTAATAGGATTTAAAGCCCTATCATTTTTATAGATCAAGTCCACCAAATCAGCACATTAATTACTAAAACAATAACTTGTTGGTTTAACTCCCATAAACAAAGATATTCCCAAAAAAACCTCATTTAAAAACGCTACTGTTGAGTAATTATTGAAAAAATGAATTATTAATTTTTGTATTAAATATGACTAAATTTTTATTTTTTAATAATTATTTTAAATCAATTTGAGCTCTTGATAGAAAAATGGATTTTATCAAACAATGATTTATTTCGTTAACAATTTAGTAATTGTGACAGTAAATTAAATTGTCATTTCACTGGTCATAAAGTTTACGCGTGTACTTTTGGTTTGAGTCCTCAACTCTTGGAACGAGGCCCCCTTCCCCAGAACCCCACGTCCCCAATTCCTTTCATTTACATTGTGACACACAATAATAATAATAATAATAATAATAATAATAATTAATTAGTCGAGAGAGTCTATATATTGTTTAAGGATTGTAGTATTTACGTTTATCCTATTCTTAGTACGATAGGGAGCATTGCAAGAGCCTCAGTAGAGATGTCTGGTCATGATGTGGTGCAAATTCATGATGATGAATCCCAAAAAGAATTCTCTCGGCAGCTCAGTTCCAAGAAACTTTCATGGCGAAAGCTTCGTCGCAATGACTCCTTAGAAGTGGAATCTGGCAAGTTTGCTTGTCATCAGGCCCATGGTTCCAAGGTTAGCCACTTATGGGTTATTCCACCAAATTAACTGTAGTTCTTGTTAGTGTTAAGAAAATAATGATTGTAATTAATTAATGTGAAGGACGTAAGGTGGTCGCTAATATTGCACCTGGCATTCCAAAGCATTGGAGTGGTTTATGGAGACATCGGCACATCGCCTTTATACGTGTTTTCAAGCACTTTCTCCGACGGCACCATCAAACATAACGAAGATATCCTGGGTGTTCTTGCTTTGATCTTCTACACCATTACCTTACTTCCACTCATCAAATATGTTTTGATCGTCTTACGTGCCAATGACAATGGCGACGGTAAGTCCAAATTTTTTGTTGATTAAAAGATTTATAACTTACACCATAATAGAATAGTGTAATTAAATTACAAAATGGTACGTACAAAATGATGGTGTATACAGGGGGGACATTTGCTCTGTACTCGCTGATATGCCGATATGCGAAAGTGGGGCTGATACCAAATCAGCAAGCTGAGGACTGTGACGTTTCAAATTTCCAACTGGAGTTACCGGCCAGCAAGCGTCTCCAGAGAGCGTCATGGCTTAAACAGAAGTTAGAGCACAGCAACCTGGCCAAGTATTTCCTTCTGTTTGCCACCATGCTTGGCACTTCCATGGTCATCGGTGATGGTGTCCTCACCCCTTGCATCTCAGGTTCATTCATCTCATTTCCCATTATTATCTTAATTCTTGATTACCGTGTTGTTTGTTACAATTTCCCACCCCGATAATTTATGGATAATTTTTAATTCTATATTTATGTAGCCGATTGCCATTTATAATTCGACAATATTATTTATATATATGTTAAAGCACCTCGTTAAGTAGAAAAAGCCTTTCGCAAAATACATATTCAACAAGAAAGGTTTTACTCTATGCAATATTCATCATCAGCTCACTAAAATGAAATTGGTTCCAATAGCTATGTGTGCTAATCATCTTTTGGTTAGAGTAACTCTTCACATATTTCAACACAATACATTGATATAGAAATTTAAATTGTAAAATTATTATAATTTAAAACTATCAACCAATAGGCAGCACATTAAAAGTCTAGTCGTCCTTGATATTTTATGGTCCATGCTTGGCTTGTCCTTTCTGCTAGAATTGTTGCAACATTGGAAAAGCGAAACACCGTTTTTCCTGTCTTACTCTATCGTCCAACTATCTTACGTGCCATTATTGACTAACAAAAGTTTATCTGTTTCTACTTTCAGTGTTATCGGCTGTGGGTGGAATCAAGCAAGCTACCACCTCAATGACGGATGGTAAACTCAGCTTTCTCTTCCACATCCCATATTAAACACTTTGGAACTACTTTGACCACTCTAATTTTAATTTAATTTTCTTTAAAATTTTATAGAATTTATTTGCAAATCTAAATCCTAATATTTGTTTTAATTTTTTAAAAAATTCAAATCCAAAAATTGCAAATGAAAAATTAGAAATAAAGTAAAATTGTTCATTTACAAATTCAAGCTAAATACATGTTATTTACAAATAAATTCCATACTATTTTTTTTTTCAAAAATTTTATCCAAGTCATTTATTCTTGTTGACAAAATTACCCGTGTCCTCTTCACAACACCCACAGACGTATTCTCTCTCTCCCTCTCTCCCTCAAAAAAATTTAGTTATTTAATATTAAATTCATATTAAATATTTAATGTATATTAAATAATTATTTAAATAATCAACAAACAATTGTTGTTATAATATTGTTGTCATAATTTTGATTAGCATTATAAATGTAAGGGTATTTTAGTCATAATGTACAAATAATTCTAATTATTAAAGTCACATCAAAGAAGAAATTCATTTGCAAATGACAGAATTGAAATTTTAGTATATACTATACCAAATAGTTTATTTCATTTGCATATTCAATTTCTTGAAAATTTTATGTCATTCTTTTTACAAATGAAATGAAATCTATATTTATTTCATACCAAACATACCGTAATTAATCGGAATCTTTCTATTTTTCTTATTAGTTCTTAACGTTATTTAATGATCCATTGATTTTCATTACAAATCTAACTTCCAATTCTTTGACCGCAGAGACAGTTTCAATGCAATTAGATTATAATTCATCAACTAATTTTTAAATCTTCGAACTGTGCCTCAGAATTAGGGTCTCAAATCTTGCTATTCAAAAATGTGAGTAATTTAAAAGAGGATGATGAGGATGATCATATTCACTTGCATATGGCTTTAATTCGGCCAAAGAAACCTCACCTTTGCAATGGAGTCCTGATAATTTGTTTTGCTTTATGGGTTTCTCTGCAGATATGATTGTTTGGGTATCAGTAGGTATCTTGGTATGTCTGTTCATGGTGCAGAGACTTGGAACTGACAAGGTTGGATACAGTTATGCCCCAATTATATGCGTCTGGTTCATGTTCATCGGTGGAATTGGGCTTTTCAATTTCGCCAAGTACGATCCTACGGTTGTCAAAGCCAAAAACCCGAAATACATAATAGATTACTTCAGGAGGAACAAGAAAGACGCCTGGATTTCTCTTGGTGGCATTGTCCTTTCCATTACTGGTTCTCATCATCAATTTCACGTTCCTAATTAAACATATAATTCATTCACAATATTAGTAGTATATTATTTTATTGAATGAATTCTTACTTGGAATGAAATGCAGGAACTGAAGCCTTGTTTGCTGATGTTGGTCATTTCACGGTTAGGTCCATACAAATCAGTATGTGCACTGTGACCTACCCTGCTCTCATATGGGCATACACTGGACAAGCCTCGTTTCTTCGCAAACACAACAATCTTGTTGCCGACACCTTCTACGAGTCCATACCAGGTTCTAATCACACTAACACAAACTTAATTAGTAATTCTATTTTCTAACTAATAATTAACGTATTTACAATGTTGCAGACCCTTTGTACTGGCCAATGTTTGTGGTCGCTGTATTGGCATCAATCGTTGCTAGTCAGGCCATGATTTCGGGAACATTCTCTATAATACAACAATCCCTCTCACTCGGTTGTTTCCCTCGTGTCAAAATCGTTCACACATCGACTAAGTATGAGGGTCAAGTCTACATCCCTGAAGTCAATTACCTTCTCATGCTGGCCTGTGTTGGTGTTACTCTCGGTTTCAGGAGCACTGCAAATATTGGCAATGCATATGGTAATAAATCTTCTACTCATATTAATCCTTGATTAACAACTTATTCGAATCGATTTAATGTTCAACAACCATTTTGTCCATCTATACAGGGATCGCCGTGGTGTTTGTGATGACCCTGGCATCGTTACTGCTGGTTTTGATAATGCTAATGATATGGAAAACCAACGTAGTTTATGTAATTGCATATGTGTTCACAATTGGTCTTGTGGAGCTTCTGTATTTAAGTTCAGTCCTCTACAAATTTGACCAAGGAGGGTATCTGCCACTAGCATTTGCTGCAGTTCTGATGACTATAATGTATGTTTGGAATCATGTGTACCGAAAGAAGTACTACTACGAACTTGAGAACAAGATTTCGGTAGACAAGCTGAAGGAGATTGCGGCCGAGACCCACCTTAGCAGGCTTCCAGGACTGGCCATGTTCTATTCCGAGCTGGTTCAGGGCATTCCACCAATCTTCAAGCACTACGTAGCAAATGTGCCTGCATTGCACTCTGTTCTTGTTTTTGCTTCCTTGTGGAAGAACGGTTCCTTTTCCGGAGAGTGGAACCGAAGAAGCTGAATGTGTTTCGCTGCGTGGCAAGATATGGATACACGGATGTGCGCAATGAGCAAGAGCCCTTTGAAAGAATCCTGGTTGAGAAGTCGAAGGAGTTTGTCAGAGAAGATTTTTTGTTGTCTCGGATAGTTCCCAACAGTGGAAAGGGTTCTGAGAAGAATTACGAGTCGGATGACGAGAGAATTAAAGGAAGTGGAAATGAAGACCGGAAACAGGCTAATTATCATCATGATGAAGAGATGGAAGAAGAGGAGTTGGCGAAACAGATTGATGTGATAGACAAGGCGACGCGCGCCGGTGTTGTTCACTTGATAGGTGAGAATGAGGTGGTTGCAGGGAAAGGAGCAGGTATAGCCAAGAGGGTTTTGATAGATTATGCTTACAATTTCCTGAAGAGAAATCTGAGACAAAGTGACAAGGTTTTCGATATTCCTCGGAAACGATTGCTCAAGGTTGGCATGACTTACGAGCTTTAGAACACTAAAGTTCCAACAAGTCGCTAATCTTTAATCCTGAATCTGACCGATAGTTAGAGTGGTCAGCTATATATGCCTATTTTCTCTTGTAGAAGGTCTGTAATCAAGTACTATATATGTTAGTGTGTGTGTATATATGTAAGTTAATTTGGCATGATAATGGATATTTGTTGTTCTTGTACAGTATGGCACGATAATGGTTGACTTCATTTAACGGAAAATAGAAACACAGGACATAAATTAGTTCCATTCTCAGTGGAACGAGTGAATACTTCAACAACCAACAAATAAACTTAATTGGTCTTAACTCTTACGACAGGGACTTTTCGTTAATTGATCAAGTTCAGATTAGCAATTCATTATTGGGTCTGTTATTTTCAATATTAAGATAGGAGTATAATAATTGACTCTTTTTATGACAAAAAAGTTAAACAATTATTAGCCAACTTGTTCGGGGTTTCAATTTGTTACCCAAAAGGATCATTAAAGGAGTAATAGGTCATGGCCAATGAAATGGCTACAACCTTTCAATCTCACAAAGAGAATAATTAATGAAAGAATGCTGCTTAATCCAGAAGAAAAATCAAATCTCCAATGAAGCTCTCCCGGCCTCATGGATGACAACCTTATAGCATTATTATATGTTAAAAGGCAAGCCAACGCAGGAGGTGCTCAATTATTGGTTGGAACTAATACTTATAATAATGAATTATTATGTTGAGGTTGCATAATTCAATTAATAAACACTTATATTTAAAATTAAAAAATCTTATATTCAAATTTTCAGCATATTCATGTGAAATTGTGAAATTTTTTTAGAAAATTCAAGGTCTCTCCTCTGTCAATTAAAATGAATAAAAATAACAATGAATCATTACTAATTAATAGCACAAATCCACATTATTAAGGTGGCCGGCAAATTTTAATTTTGTTTAAGCACGACTTTACCAATAGGGGCACCTGTCTAGGAAAGGGTTGGCACACGTTGCATCAGGCTGAGCTGCTAAATGTCAGAATGAGAACTCATGACCCATTTGCATTTTGTCACATTCAATTTCATGGCTTCTTCTGCCTGCCCTTTGTGTTGTTTATTTGTGATCTGACCGCACATACGGATGCCAATGTCATCTCATGAGAATCTATGCTAACTGCTTCTGTGCCATATGAGGCATGTTCCCATTTTTTCACTCATCATCATTATTCATCCTTTAGAAACATGGAATTTTATTTCTTTCTATTAATGAAGCATTGACTGGGGATTGAATAGCTTACGAGACTGTTGTCCGTACACAGTGCAGACCTCGAATCTCGTACAGTATCTCACTTTTTCATTCATCAAGCAAATATCAGCCGAGTGAGTATATCTCTGAAAATGGGGAAACACATTGGTTTGTATGGGGGAAAAAAAAAAAAGAAATACCATGAAGCCATCATATATGTATTCCAGTAATTTTAGTGTGTGTGTGTGTGTGTTTTCTTTTTGTTTTGTAAGTCTCTCTGTATAGGTTTGTCCTCGTGTAGCTAGAATCTAAGAATCCAATGCACAGTCCCAACTTGTGGGAGCATAATCCAAAACATGTGTGAATACAACAATGATCGAGGTTTTTCCACAACAAACTAGGGTATGTAGAGCCACTAAACGCATTGGTTCCTTGATTTAATTTGTTTTTTTGTTAGTTTGGAACCCTAGTCAGTCCATAATCTGTCTGCTCCCTTTTTTTTTGTCTTGGAAAAATAATATTGAGGGCAGCAAAAGAGTGAAATAGGAGGAGAAAACAATGGAAATAATGAGAACATAAAATTAAAAATCGATAAACCTTTTCTATTCTTCATCACTTCATTCTAATTATGCTTCACAATATTAACATTCTTCTGAGGAGAAGGAGTTTGAATGAATGGTCATTTATCCCTCCTTCAAAACCTTATTACACATGCATGCAATCAACTAAGTTATGAAACGCGAGGGAATAAAAATAATGCCATCGAAAATATACACGCAAACAGTCATAAGCAATGGATTCTTTTTAAATGAGAATTTTCTTGATACGCTTATATTCTGCTTATCTGTACCAAATTTTCAAATATATATAATAAAAGAGTCTGCTCTATGGATTCTGGATTTTTTATGAAACATAACTCGTCATAGTGAATTATTTTTAAGACAATTTATGCACCTAATTACTCATAAAAGATATGGAGATTTGAACCTTTATTCAAAAATATTAACAATTTCTGGAATGATAGATAAAGAGGGTCGGTTAAGAAATGATTATTTCTTTCAAAATAATTTGAATTTCATTAGTTTTAAATAGGTAAATAAAAATTCTAATTTAAATACCAAGCTCAAAACCAATCTTAATAATTAGAGCAAAAAGATTTGAAAATTGAAACTATGTCATAAAGTTATGCAGTAATAGAAATAATTGTTGTCTTTTTTAAGAGTGTTTTGAAATGCAACGGTGTAAAGACAACTCAACTAAAACATAAGGAAACGCAAACTTCAATCATAAGAAGATAGAACCATTTCTAATGGGGAAGGCAAAAATCATATTTTCAACATGAACACAAACAAAAAACAAACCAAAAAAAAAAACTAAAAAACACCAACCTTACAGTAGTAAACACAACCTTACACACGAATATGTGGTGATGGCAGAGATGAAAAGCATAGGCAATACAGTATTAATAAATAAAAGCAAAGACGCATCTTAAATGGTGAGAGTAACCATAGAGATTAAATTATGACAACAACAGTAGATATAAGTCTAATTAAAAGAAAACTGCACTGTCAAAGAATGAGAAAAAAGGAGTATTTAGTCGAGAATTTAGTATATATATTATTATTTGTCCATTTAGCAAGAAGAATTTTTGTAAGAACCAAGCCAGAAAAGATACTTCCAAAATATAAATCTGAATCTTACAAATTTAAACTCATGATGATCTACAAAGAAATTGAAAATAAAGTAAAACGAGAAATGATTAACGTTATATTTACCTATATTTTAGAGAAAATTGTTTATAAACATGTTGAAATAATCGTCAACAGCAGTCGATTTGAGAGCAGCTAAACAGCTATATATCATGATGTAGTAAACTCTTTGTATAATATCAATATGTCTAGACGACCCTGTGTTAAGAAATCTTGGACAGCATATTTAGTTTATCAAGATGAACTTGAAACTGAAAGATCTTGCCATAATCCTAAGCATTTGATTCACAAAACAGTTATACTGCCTGCCATTCTAAACTCTACCATATGAGCTAGATTAACCAGCAGAAGAAATAATGCTAATCAACACCATGAAAATATAAGGCTGACTCAAAGTATATGCATGTCTTGTTTTCCCTTGATAAAACCCCCAAAACGAACTTCTTTATCCAGTACCAACTTTCACTAATGAGCTACGTTTAATTATAAGGCACACATCAAGAGAATAAAACTTAAAAGAACTGCAAAATGTGGATAATTAATCCTTAGTCACATAGTATAATAATCTTACAAAGAAGAAATTACTCCATCATGAAAATCCAAGATTTATGAACCTCACACACCCAATTGATCCTACCTCCTTCACCTAATTAATTAATTAGCATCACACATCCGCCTGAAAATTAAGGAGAATACAAATATCATATGTGTATGCATAACATCATCAACACAAATTTCCTCATTAGCATCGTAAAGTTGAAGAGAGATTAATACCCAATATTTATATATGGCTCAAAATCACTTGGGGAAAGAAGTATGACTTCTATCAATCATAGGAAGCTTGAATGAAGCAGCTTGAGCAGAAACGTCAGAGCTATTCCTTTGTTGCTCGCCTCTATAACTGGACGAATCATCTCTCTCTAATTCTTTACTGTTGGTTGTCTTGTTTTGGTTAGCCTTCTCTCCCTCAATCTCTCTATACCTGTGGAGATACCTTCTCAGTGGCTCTGCGTAGTCATCAAACCCTAGCGTCGCAAGAGCCCAACAAATATCGTCGCCGTTGACAGTCTTCCGCTTCTCCTTGTGACACTTATCTGAAGCTTCACCAGTAACAAAGCTGATGAACTCAGAAACACATTCTTGCATGGTTTCCTTACCTTCTTTAGAGATTTTTGCATTTGGAGGCAGAATCTGCTTCATGATTCGGCCCACATTAGCTATGGGGAGCAACCTGTCCTGCTCTTTGATGATGCCATCTTCGCCTCCACTGGTGGTGGCTCCAGCATTGAAGCCGTACTTTTGGCACTCTCCATCTGAATTATTTCCTATGTTATCGACCATTTCTTTCTCTCTCTGTCCTTTTTTCCCTGAATTAAGAGGAGAAAACAAATATCCTGTCAAAGACAGACACGTTGCTGCTCTTGTGGTTTACTACGTCTACTTGCAGTTATATAAAAGAGTAGACTTGGTGTTGTATACTTGTACGTATGGCCCAGCCTGTTGTGACGCCCAATTTCCATTCTTTAGGTCATTTTTTTCACTTACTCATTAGAGCAGTATAGTATTTACTCTTGATTATAAAGTATAGTATTTACATTTGGACATGTGAGCATATTTTGTCGTAGCAATATAACCATAAAAAGCTCCCACATAAACACTCTTTTTTCGCCCACCGTAAATGTAAAAACAAAGAACCGATTAGACCAAACTCAATAGAGAAATTTTATTATTGAGCATCTAAAGCTTACATAACGTTTTTGAAGCTAATTATATGAAGTAAATCTTAAAAAACAAGAAACATAAAATAGGGAAAATTTGACTTTTACACAAAATTGAAATACAAAATTTGAATTTTTCCATGTCCCAAACAAATTTTGACATATAGAATCATGCTTGAAACATGTTGCAAAAATGATAGATTTTTTAATTGAATGAGAATTTGAGATATTTTCGCAACAAATCACAAAAAATATGAAGGAAAAAGATAAATTCCAAGAAAAAAATCTGATGTTTCAAAATGAATCCGGTGATATCCGAATGTATCTATATGTATCCAAATGCCTTCAAATCACACTTTTTTTTGTACAAAGTTTTATTCAATAATTTTTTGATGTAATATTTTTTTTTTAAGTTAGAGGCCTCAAAATAACAATTTTTAATATAATTTTTACAAGTTTTCAATAGTCTCCAAAATGTATCCAAATGTCAAATATTTATATAATTTTTTATAGTAATCAAATGTATTCAAGTGTATCTAAATGTCTCAAAATTTTAGTTTATATATATATTTTTCATAGTCTCCAAATGTATCTGCAAGTCTCAATTTCAAGTTTTACAAACTAAGGGTATTTATGTAATTTTAAGAAAAATAAAAAAGTGTCAGCAGCTAAGATTTTGGAACCCTAGTCGCTGCCATCAGTAGCATTGCATCCTCAAAGACGAAGGACGACTCGGAGACTGGTGAAGAGAGATGATGACAAGCATATCAACGAAGAGGAGAACAACGGTAGTGATCGGTGAAGAGAAAGGACGGCGAAGGAGAAAGGATGGGAGAAACCGTAGAGATCGACGAAGAGAGAGAACAAAGAAGATGAGGAGTGACAACGGTGACGAGAGTGAGAGTGAGTGACGGAGAAGAGAAAAGAAGCAGCAGAGACGAAGGAAAAAAAGGGATACATCGATGCAGAGAAAGATAGGGAAGCGAGGCGGCGATGAGGATTAGGATTAAGGCTAAGGGCTTGTTTGGTTGAAGAGAGGGAGAGACTAGGAGAAAGACGGGGAGAGAGAAACACTGAGAGAGAAAAAAATGATGAAATGAGATGACAAATTCACTTTTATTTTACTGAAGGTGGCATTTTTCAACTAAAAAATTAAAAAAAAAATTATAGCTGGGAAACTGAACTTTAAAAAAATTGGAATTTTAGTGATTATGAAATCTTGTCTTCTTTAGGTCAAAATCTAAATGTTAATTTAGGCATCTAACATAATTAACTCCATAAAATAAAGTTCAAAAATAAGGAAAGAACAAAAAATATAAGTCCAAAATTTTAAGAGGCCCAAATAGGTTTAAACTATTTTTTAGCCTCAATAGCTTGGTTTTATTGTGGAGCTGGAAATAAGTTTTCTTTTGATATATTGTGAGTCCTAGAACTCCACCATATATAGAGGAAATTAGGATGTATGTTTAAATTAAAATTTAGATTTGGAGAAACAGAACCCATAGTTTAGTAATTAGGTTGATTCTAATTTTTTAAGTGTTAGTTGCTAATATATCAAGTGTTTGAATTTTCTTTTGACAAATGCCACATTTATTGGTATATAGGCCAAAATCTCGCGAGTTTTGTCTTTTATTTTTCAATCTGCTTTATTTCTCCTCGACTAAACACCTAGATCTCTCTCTTTCTCTTTCCTCTTCCTCTATTCTCTCTCATCTCTTTTGCGAAATCCCCTCTTAAAACCCTACGCACCCGCTGCCGCCATCGTCCGCCATCACCCTTGCTTCTTCGACAGCCTCGTTTTCTCTCCTTCGTCGCATCTGTTCTCTTTATCGTCGTCTCTCATGGCATCTGTTCTCGTTGTCGCTACTCCTTCTTCCTCCGCCACTCATCCTCCTTTCTCAGTCGCTTTGTCACCGTCGTCTCGGTCCTTCACCTCCTCTCGTGACGATTCTCTTTTTCGCGTCATGTCTCCTTGTCTTGGTCACCGATCTCCCTGTCTTTGTTGTGTCTCCCTGTCTTGGCCGCATCTCCCTATCTTCGTCGCCGATCTCAAAGCATGACTGTTGGACAATCATTGTTGTTTGGCGGTGGTGATGGCTGGAATCGAGTCATGGATTAGGCAGCAACTATGTGATTCTGCTAAGGTTGCCCAAAAAATGTTGCAATTTTTGTAATTTACAAAAATGTCCCCATACTTATAATTTTTTTATAGAATTTTTTTTTGTTTATTCTTGTTGTAGGTTGATGTTTAAGTTTGGTTTATTTTGTGCATATGTCATTAATTGTGGAGACATTTGGATATATTTATAAATTTATAATGAGATTAATTTGGTTTTATAAATTCAGAATTTCGTATTTTGGATACTTCTGGAGACATATGGATACATTAAGAGATTAAAAAACTGTATAAAAATTAAAATTTGGATACATATGGATACTATAAAAAAATTAAGATTTGGATATATTTTGAAGACTATTGAAAAAATTGTAAAAATTATATTAAAAATTATAATTTGGAGAAATTTAATTTAAAAAATATTAAATTAAAAATTTATTAAATCGAATTTCATATAAAAAAATTGTGATTTAAAAATATTTGGATACCACTAGATACATTTTGAAAAATCAGATTTTTTTCTCTTAAAATTGATCTTTTCATGAAAATATCATAATTTTTCATAAAAATATCTCAAATTCTCGATTAATTTTTCAGTCAATTAAAATCCTGTCTTTTTGTAATATGTTTCAAGAGTATCTCTTTGTTAAAATAAATTTGATGCCCGATTGTTTTTGTCCAGCCTTAAATGTTGTGGGCTTGTCAAGGTCAAGAACAAACAACAAATGTTGGGCCTATGCTAGAACCAGGTTCCGTATTACGACGACAGAGCAGTTAGACGACGGACGACCTCGCCTTCCAGACAGATGCTCAGTCGCCCACCCCCACTGACTCGTACTGCACTGTTCGTTGACATGAGAAAAAAGGCAGGGAAAAAAAAGCAGATATCAACAAAATTATATAGTAAACTCAAAATTTACAGTTTCTTTCTCCTGACAGCGATTTTCTTGCGCAGTTTATTGAACTCATATTAATAAACGTCGAAGAACAATTAAATACACACCGAGTTGGAATCAGATTGCAGTCTAAAGCCGACTCGACAAAACCAATTCTAAACTTCCTGGTCTCATGTGTTCACCCTCATAGGTTGTCCCACTGCATTCTCCATCCGGGAGTACCAATCACCAATGCGTGTATGCCCCACCATATCTTTCCCAGACTTCAGGTACCGAATCGGCCTCAGAACGCCAAAAACAGCAAGATCAGCTAAATTTGGTTTGGTGCCACCTGTTAAGAGAACACAAGTAAGAAATACACTTGGCAGTGCAGAACAAACCCAAATCTTGTATCCCATCAAAATTAACAGATGCAAACCTAGAAATTTGCGGCCTTTTAAGGCATCCACCCATGTTTCTGCAGCGCCGTACAAGGCTGCACGCTCATCAGTGATGTTGTGTTTCTTCTTCAGTTTCTTTGATACAAAGTACATAGCTGCAGCTCCAGCATACTTGGCTACCAACCACTCCGTAAAGCTGAAATTGCCTGCATATTTTAGTTGTTTGATGACAATTAAGACAATTGAAACTGGTATTGAAACAAACGAAAACCCTGCAGTACAGCATAATATAGGTGAACAAAACAGTTTCAGGACTGAATACTACCAACAAACTTAAAATCAACACATTGACCACGAACGGCACATTTCAAGAAATATGCATGACCACATGAACTCAAGTGATCAAGGTAAGGATTTAGTCTATAATCTTACCATGAGTGGTGATGTAGTCAAATGACTCGAGTGCCTCAGAAGCAGAGCGATATATGTTTGGTGACAAAACATGCACCAAATAATTATCAACCCACCTATGTCATCAATGGTTGCATTATCAGTTTCAGGATCATTAACTTAAAGGACCTCCATGACACCACAACATTTGAAGTAGTGGAAACAAACAATTTGTGCAGATTCCAACGAAAGTTTTCATTCATGCTGGATGTTGACAGTGGGGAGATTACTGGTCTACTTGAAAGGACCAACTCCAAGAAGATAATTAGAAACAAAATTGCCTCAAATTTAAAAACGTTCAATACGGTCATTACCCAAGTCACTTCTTTTCTTCATCACCCTCAGGGATAGACTTAGTCTGGATAAATCCTTTGGCACAACTTATTAATTATATCTGCAAACAGGTAAAACATAATTTCACAAAAGTAATCTCAAAGCTAAAAACAAACATTGCCAACATAAGAAATTACGGCAAAAACAAAACATCAGGGAAATGGCTGTGAACCTGAAGAATCAACCATGTTTTCTCCATCAAATGTCAGTATAGGCACCTTCTTGTAATCAGACCACTTGATCTCCTTCTTACTTATGGGGTTAACTTCCACATCTTTGTATGGGATATTATAATAATCTAAGAATGCTGAAAACATAGAAACAAGCAAATCAATAAAAAAGTAGATTTCACAAAGAGACAAGTACCAATAACTTCAGCTTAGACCATGGTGAACCAAAATCTGCACAAATCTAAAAATAATGAAATCTAGCAGAAACTAATGAATGGAAAGAAGAAACGAGAATTGACTAAAGAAAAATGCATTGAAAAAATTCTCTCCTTAAAGACCATGATATCACAAGGAAACGCAGAAAACATATAAATTTCCAGACAAAATGTTATCTTGATTACCAGCTCATAAAAAATGAATTTGCTTTTGAATGTCTCTAATCAAAAGAATTCAACTTTTCACTGTTCATTACATAAAAATCCTCAATTTTCTAAAGTATGAATGTGAAATTTTACACTTTTCACTCTTCAACATCGAACAACTCACTTGATCATCCTACTATGATTCAAAAAACAGAAAAAATTAATGCAAATCAATTGAGTGTAAAAATGTTACCTTTAACCTTGTTGCAGAAAGGGCAAGCTTCATACTGGTAAAGAACAACATCCTTGGGCTCAAACTTATCGTTCTGAGGCATCTCCTTAGCGTGCGCCTCCGGCGCCAGGGACGAGGCTGCGACAAAGAACAACATGGTCCCAGCGGAACCCCGAGTTACCGAGGGTGTCGGAAAAGCGAATCGCTCGGTAATTCCATATGGGAAATTCTGAGGCTTCGAAATTGCATTCGAGCTCATCAGTGCAGCTTGAAAGAGCCGGTGTTTAGGGGCAGTGGTGTTGCCACCGGCGAGGGCTCGGCTGAGAGTAGCAATTCCGGTGATTCTTCTCATTTTTTTGAGGAAAACGTTTCACTGTCTCCCTCTCTGGAAGGTTTTCAAAACAATTAATGAAAGACTTTTGGTTCGATTTAAACCCTGCAAGTTGCAAGATGCATCGAGGTAGTGAGGGTTTCAGGGCAATTTTGTAGTAACTGCCAACTAGAGGGGCACTTTTGTAAAATGATTCCTCATTTCTAAAGAGATCATATATCTTTAATATAGAATATTTTTTAATTTCAAAAAAATATAAAACATTTTTTATTCCATATTTTCCAGAACAAAATAATTTTGTAACAAGTGAGTTTAAGCCCAAAAAAATAAATTCAGAAAAAAGAAGAAGAGAATTTTAGGAGTCATGTGCTGAAAAAATTATATATTAATATTACTACGATAGAAAAGAAAATGATTTATTATTTAGGTATGTTTGATATGAAATGAATATAGATTTTATTTTATTTATAAATAAAATGAAATGAAATCTACAAGAAATTATATTTGTAATTGAAATAAATTGTTTGGTATAGTATATATTAAAATTTTAATTCAATTATTTGTAAATAATTTTTTTATTTTGTGTGACTTAGAAATTATAATTATTTATACATTGTGATTAAAATACCCTTAATTTATAATGCTAATCAAAATTATGACAACAATATTATAACAATAATTATTTTTTTATTGTTTAAATAATTATTTATTATAGATTAAATATTTAATTATTTAATATGAATTTAATATTAAATAATTAAATATTTTTTTATAGGGAGGGAGAGAGAGAAGGAGGGAGGGAGAGAGTGAGAGAGGGAGAGAAAGGAAGGGAGAGGGAGAAAGAGAGTGAGAGAGAAGGAGAGGGAGAGAGACTGAGAGAGGGAAAGGGGGAGGGAAGGAGAGAGAGAGACGAAGATAGAGAGGTAATTTTGTGAATAAAAATAAATGACATAGATAAAATTATCCAAAAAAATAACATAGAATTCATTTGCAAATCACATATACATAGTGTTTGGTATAAATGAATTCCTTAAAATTTCAAGGAATTCATTTGCAAATCCAAAATCTATTGTTTTGTTTGCTTTTTGTAAAAAGCACAAGTCTAAGAATTGTAAATGAAAGAATTGGAAGTAAAGTAAAATAGTTCATCTATAAATCCAAGCTAAATATATGTTATTTGTAAATAAATTCCATGTCATTTATATTTTGGACAATTGTATCCATGACATTTATTCTTATTGATAAAATTATTATGTCCTCTTCACAACACTCATATATAGGATGGGCATTCTGGCCCAACCCGCCTTGAAAAAAAGGGCCGGACTGGACCAATATTTTCTAGCCGAGGCCCGACCACATATTTTTTTTAATAAAATAGGGTCAGACATGAGCTTATGGTTTGGCCGGCTCGAATATATATTATATATATTTTTAATATTTTATATATATAATATATAGTATATTAATATTAATTTGATGTATTATGTGTTATAAATTAGTAAAAATAATGTCAATTATAAATTTAATAGTTGTTTAGTATTTATTAAAGTATAATTTATATAATAAAATACATATTAAATTATATTTTGATAAAAAATATAGGATATCAATATTTAAAAAAAGCCTACTGGCCAGCCCACCCTTTTGGATGGGCCGGCTTGGGCCATATCTTTAGTCTAGTTGACCGGGCTGAAGTTTTTGTGATGTGCTAGGCCTAGCCCATCCCTACCCATATATGTGCTCTCATTCTCTCCCTCCCTCCCTCTCTCTCTCCCTCCCTCTTTTTCAATTCTAAAATAATGTACAAATATTTTTAAAAAAATATTTAATTATTTAATATTAAATTCATATTAAATATTTAATCTATATTAAATAATTATTTAAAAAATCAACAAATAATTATTGTCATAATTTTGACTAACATTATAAATGTAAGAGTATTTTAGTCATAATGTACAAAAAATTCTAATTTTTAAGTCACACCAAACAAAGAATTCATTTACAGAACATAGAATTGAAATTCTAATATATATTATACCAAACATTTCATTTCATTTGCAAATTAAATTTCTTGTGGATTTCGTTTCATTTCATTTACAAATGAAATGAAATCTATATTCATCTATATATTAATATAAAGGAGAATATATGCATTGAGATATTGACATGTGTCATCTTAAATGAATGACATTTTGTATCTTACTAATGTGACATGTATCATACGAAAATGTGTTATAAAAATAATAATAAATGCTTTTATATTAGACATTTATATCAATTGACCAATTTACATAGTAATTAATAAATACAATAAAAATTTAAAATATAAGAATAAATCTATTTTATTTAAATGAACTTCCATTGCACATTTTAAAAATAAATACTATATGTAAACATATTGTTTAATATTCACCACAACAATGTATGTTTTTAAAAAAATCTTTATATTATTTTTCATATCATTGTTGTTGTTTTTATCTGATTCTATATATCGACCTTTTTTTTATCAATTTGATTTCCCAAATGTCCTAAAAATTAATTTCCATAAATAAGTGCAATTTCTAAAATTGGTATTATGAACTAATAAATTCACAAACAAATTGATTGTCATAGTAAATTGTATTTTGGTTATTGAATTTGTTAATATTTCAATTAGAGATGAATGAATGAATTTGGTTTATGGAAGATCAACTTTTTGCTTTATTAATATTTTTTTATAATTGTTTCTTGATAATGTAAAATTTTATCGATTATGCAATAAACGATGATTGACTCAATACATCTTTTGACTAATTCATTGACAAACTATATTAAATAAATCACTTAAGAATTTCTATCATGTTGTAATTCTTTAATCTCAGCAAAAATTACTTTAAACATTGTCAAACCACATTGGTTTATAATTGCGTCAATTTATTTTCACTTGGAGATGTTTCAAGAGTTAAAAGTAGGTATGTATTGAAGATTTTTATAAGTTATAAAGAAAATAATTCTTCAAACTATATCTTTTTTTTTGAAATGAAACTTCAAACTATATCTAAGAGATTGAATTTTACAAATTATATTAAAAAATTTAAAATTTAATGTGAGATTCACAATTATATTATTTTATTTTAATTTTAAAACTTAAATTATAAAAATTTTAATATTAATAAGAAAATTAAAATATATTAATAGTATCCGAAGTATCGTTCGGAATTTTATACTAGTTTAATACTAAATACACTGGCATTTAGTTTGAATTTACAAATAAATAATTTTATTTTAGCTCTAATTCTTTCATTTATAATTCTTACATTTGAGTTTTTTCAAAAAAATAAACTAAATATTAAAATTTAAATTTAAAAATGATTTTTTTAAAATGATAAAAAATTTATTTATTCCAAATAGTATGTAAAATTGGCTACCAATAGTCTTTTTCATTTGAACGGGAAAATGAAGGAAAAAATCAGGTGCAACCGGAATTATAGATTAACTTCACAAAAGGGTGCCACGTAAAGCCGTGTTTCCTTCCTTAGATAGGAAAAGCTAGCTGGCGGGTGTGGTGCAAGTGCAACAAGTTCATGGAGGCGGAAGGCGAATTTACAATTCAGCCCATCCATAACGAAATAAGGAGGGCCAGCAATGCTAAAAGTTGAAACAAAAACCAATTAGGATAAGGATATTATAGGTAAGTCAAAGAAACACCGACTTTATTGGTCTGCCTATATCAACACACTCGTCTATAAACGCCGATCATTCTAACCTTATTTCTCATTAATAACCTGTCTTGAAAACGCTAGAATTAGGTTTAAACCCGCCGCAGCCGAACAAAACCCTAATCTGATACTCAGATTAAAAACTAAATCTTTTAGGGATTTTGAAGTAAAGAGGGAGATCCCGTTGCGTTGATTAGGGCAATGTCACGGTGCTTTCCTTACCCACCTCATGGGTATGTGAGGAATGGAGCCTGCGGTGAAGCCGTGAGCGTGTCCATTAAGGTTCGTTGAGCAAGTTTGGTTTTGGGTTCATGCTCAACTTATTCTTTTTCGTTTCAAAGATTGATTCATTGCTTCTAATTATTTGTAATAGAGTAAGTGTATCATGTGGTTTAAAAGTCGTATCATGTTAAATCTCGGGATTTTTTTCTTGAAAAAACTAACATAGATGTTGGTTCTGTAATTATTTGTTATAAGAGTAACTGTACCATGTAAAAGCTGTACCATGTTAAATCTTGGGTTTTTTTTTTCTTGAAAAAACTAACGTAAGTGTTGGTTTCGTTCTAGATCAGCTTACTTTTATTGCATGACAATATACAAATTTAATGAAAAGGCAAAATTTTACATCACGCGACGTTCAACAGTGATCTAGTGGCACAGTTTGCAAGTTGCTTTAGCCGAAAAATTGGCCGTTTTGTACCGGAGTGCTGTATTCTTGTTAGCTGACTGGTTATGTTGTGCCGCACAGTCGGTTTATTGGTGTTGTGCGTAACAAAGTTTTGCGCTTAGATTTGATTGGATTTTTGAAGTATTGTTTTAAGCTGTTTCTAAGAAAACGTTTTTTGAAATTAAAAGATCTGATTTGTTGTGTGGTTGCCCATTACCGATTCGTGTGAGCGCTATTGTCTCATTTTCCTGGAATGGGTTGTGATGAGATATTGTCATTAATGATGTTGGAACAATTGTTTGAATTTATGGGGTTGGGAACATGAAGCATGGTCACTGTGCTATTTATTTTCCCTCGCTGTCTATTCTAAAATTGTTAATTTTGGTGCCTAAAGCATCAGAGAGATAGTAAAAAGTCTGTTCCAGAGCAACGTTACTCTAAAGGGAAGAAGAGGGAGGAGAAGAAGATAGAGGGACGGAAATATGGGAAAGAAAAGGCTGAAAAAACTCTTTACATGGGGGATAAGTGTGAACAAGTGAAGGAAACTGGAAAGAGAAAATGGATGGGACATGAAAGAGAGGAGTATACAGAAAAAAGTGACCTCACTGAGGAACATGGTCAGCCAGTTAGGGTCTGTTATATGTCTGATGGTACTCAGGGTATTGACAATAAGAAAGGAGATGAGGCGGCATCTAGTGTTCCCAAAAGTGAGTTCATGTTTAATTTTTCGTTTAGTGGATTTTGTTTGCTGTGTTATATTTGCTCAACTCTTGAATTTGGTTATATTGAATCAGGGAACATTATTCGGATTCGGCTGCCATTGCAAAAGCGAAAAGAGCCTGAAGTTCTTGTCAATGGAAACCAGTCTGCGAATGCTGTTTCCACGCCTCAGCCTGATTCAGCAGTAGAGAAGACACCTTTTAAATTGGAATTAGAAAGGAATTCTCTTGGTGCGAACGTGGGATCTTCATCACAGTCTTCGTCGCATAAAAGTAAGAAACATAAGTTAGAGTCGAAGTATGAATCATTATTCAAAGACTGGGTTCCACCGGCACTTCAGTTTCAAATGGACGACCATGAGGATTGGCTATTTGGAACGAAAAAGCAAGCAACAAATGATTCTAAAAGACCTGAAGTTTGCAACATCTTTGAGAGGAATTCTTCTTTGTGGCCTACCGCTCATTTTTTGCCGGAGGCCAACATTTACTCGTTACCGTACACTATTCCATTCTGATTAGACTGGAGATTTTAAACTTTTTTTGCGCTTTTTTGTGAGGTGCGCGCAAGTTCCCTGCGATGTTTGATAGGATCGCTAACATGTACAGAAAAAAACAATTATGTAATATTCAAGAAAAAATTAATGAAATGTTGATTTTTCTCATCTCGTGGTTTGTTAAATACAGAAAGAATGGATGCCGACATTTAAGAATGGTGATTAATCCAGCTCTTCTTTTGATTAGTCTTTTAGCTTAAGGTGGTGTTGCTGTGCTGGATTGAACGATAATGCATCCTCTGTATCACCTTGCGAGTCCAGAAGCGAAGAACTTAAAATTGGTTGGCAGCTGTATAGTGGATAGTGTTCGTCACTCTCTTTTAAATCATTGATGTAAGAATTGACCCACTTACTTTCGTCTTCCTCTCCCTTCAACAGCTTCAATACCTGGTTCAGGCACAATCAGTTAATTGATAAATTAAGCCTACAAAAGTAATGAAAAAGAAATCGAAAACTGAACATTTCGCAGACTGCTGCTCTATTGTTGTGGCTTAAAAACCTTGTTTGCCGAGAGAATGCTTATGAATTCTTGCTAAAGACGAACGTTTTAACTTTTCAGTTCTCTTCGCTAATCTTCATTTGTTAATAATAATGTATCTCGGTTGGAGGAGTGAAAAAGAAAAAAAAAACTTTGTCGAAGCATGAAGTTCCAGTCATTAATACCTGACTCATTTTTGGGCGTAATCTAGCTGTTTGTTTGATGCAGAGCGTGGCAGCTAGAACCATTTTATGCATCTGGGCAATGTTCAATTTTCCTTTTATCCGCGAATCCAACAACGCTTCTAGATTGCCTTTTTCTAGCAAAGGTATTGCCTGAATCAGAGCGAGTTTGATTATTCTTCCACATCAGACAGAAAATTTTTGCGTGGGTTATGTAGATACAGAATTCTTACCCACTGGACTAAGCTCTGTTTTCTTTTGCTAGCATTGGAACTAATTGGTTTCTTTCCTGTTAGTAATTCAAGGAGAACTACGCCATAGGAGTAAATATCAATTTTGTCACTGACCAGACCGCGCATGAAATACTCTGGAGCTATGTATCCAAAAGTTCCAACAAGATCACTGTCCATATTATAGGTTGAATTCTCAGGTCCCCATATGGCAAACCCAAAATCGGATAGCTGCAAAATTTAGAGCAAATCAGGATTCCTGAAACAAAGCCTATTTTGGATTCTCATTTACTAAGATGTGGCCAGTTCAAGAATTTGACATTATAAAGATTGGCCGAAGGTAGAATCAGTAGTACCTTAGGTTGATAGTCCTTTGACAGCAGAATGTTGGAAGATTTCACATCTCTGTGAATGACTGGCTGAGTATCTTTGTTGTGCAGGTAGTCTAGAGCTTCTGCAATTGCAACAGCTACTTTGAACCTCGCTTTCCCTGGCAAGACCGTTTTCCGATTCTGTCCTGTTTCAAGATTGACATTCAGCTATGAGGTAAGTCTGTTGGTCACTCAATCTCCTCTTGACGAACAATGCTGATAACAGCCAGTACTTACCATGCAAATTTTCCTCCAAACTCCCGCCACTCTGAAAATCATAGACCAAAATTAGGTACTCGTCTTCGTTGCAGACACCAACTAGAGGTGTAATGTGTTTATGTTGTACTGATGACATGATATCAACTTCCAAGGAGAAGTCGTTCCAAGCTTCATTGTACTGTTTTAAAACTTTCACTGCAGCTGCCTTGCCACCGGGGAGTTGCCCTTTGTAAACATTGCTACAGCCTCCCTCCCCAATCAAGTTAACTGCAATAAGAAAAATTTGTTCAGAATCAAAATTTATATAACATACGAACAAGAATCATATTTCCTTGCTCTATGTAATTAGGGGCTTAAAAGCAAATTGGTGTTCAGCAAATGATAGCCAGACCTGCTGAGAACTGATTAGTTGCTAACTTGAGCTCCTCATAAGTGAACATAATGCAGCCAAAGGAGTTCAATTTGATGACAAGCTCCAGCTTCTTCTGCAGCGTTTCTGAGGATACTAACCAAGCTTTACAATGCTTATCTTCCAGAAAACAGGTATTTTCCACTAAGGAACTTTCACCTATCTTGCTGTCTGAATCAGTTTGTAGTTTGGTTTCTTCGTTTGATTGATCAAAAGAAGATATGTCTTCAGCCTCAGATTCTTCGATAGAATCTGAACTTGCAGGATTCTTTATGCGGAGAAGAGGCCAACCAAGTCTTGATTTTGGGGAGTCTTCTGTTAATGAACTTGATGCTTCCTGCACAATACTGGATTCTTCTTTGCTGTTGCAGCTTCCATCAATTGGGCTGTCTTGAAAATTATGGTTCACTTGAGAATCCGTTCTCTCCGTTTTGCAATCGTCAACAACAGAATCATCCTCTGTATGATCAGAAGAAATGTTTGCTCCACTGGAGTTTGCATCCACTTGATTGTGCGAAATAAGTTGGGAAACTCGACGTGGCAGACCTGAAATCCATTCAATTAGAGACCTATTTCTAGCTTTTCGTGCTTTCAGAGCTTCTTCACTTGGACGAATCCTCTTCCGGAGGAGGGGCCAGCCGAGATTTGATTCTGGAAGCTCTCTTTGAATTACGGAAATTGATCTGAAAGGAATTTTTGTCGACCGACCATTATTCTCCAGGCTATTACTATCATTGCTTGAAACTTCTTCCAAGCCTTGGATTGCACTGGATTTGTCTTTTCTATAATCAGGTGCCTCAGCTTCTCCTAGACTATCATGCCTTCGGCCATAATTAAACTCAGGCCATGAATTCAATTTGCTGCCTGCGAAATTGGAGGAATTAAAAACATTCATTATAATTGTAGAATTCGCCAGGTTTGAACATATTGGTGACTCAAACCTTCTATCTGCTGGGCAGAATGCCTTCTTTTCATTAAAGTGTCTCTCTTCCGAGCAGACATAAGCATGAAATTTGCAGATGATTCACCGAAATTCTTAGCTACTAAAAGCTGGAACCTGATGACAGGTATATTGTGCCAGTTAGGAAAAATTTTACAAACAAGAATATGGATTTCTGTTGAGATTTCTAGTTCAACTTACCAGAGGATACTTTCTGAATTTCCTTCTACAAGTACTGCCAGGGCGTGCTTTATTGCTTGTTTCGCGGCATTCTGAGCAGAATATCTTGAAATTGAACCCTTAAGATCAACCTGTATCAGAAGCATATTCAGAACTTAACTTCCTTCCATTTGAAACCATACAAGCGCAAATGTTAACAGAATTGTTGAGCATGTTACGAGGAGAAAAACAGACCTTCTTCATCAAACAAATGCAACATTTCAGAAGATCTCTTGTTATTAAGGGGTCGTGGAAAGCATAGTCTGGGGAAAATATATATACTTCACAATCAATAACAAAGAAACTTGGTTGTCCAAAATTTTAAGGAATCTGACTTAAAAAGGCAAAAAGAAATGGACACATGCTACACGGACCTGGTTTTGCTAGCTTTGCAAGCTTTTGAAGATCATAGTTGAGAGGTACTGTATAACACCTGCACACCTGTCTCTTTTTCTTCCCTTGACTAGTCATTTTTTCCGAATGATCACATTCAACAAACTCCAAGCTCCACTGTTATATTAATGACTATCATTAACAAAAGCCGCCATTATCATCATCATCATTATCATATTCAAAAACAGAAGCCGCCTTTTCGATTTTATCACGGTATCAAGAAGCCAATCAAAAAATGTACTTACAACAAGTCAACGAAACTAGGAAGTTTCTTGGTAAATTCAAGTCAACAGCAGTTTGGTATTATAATAGCACTAGAGAAAATTACTAGCAATATTGGTAATAAAAGAGGGGCTAAACCAATGTGTTTAAAATAACAAAGCTTGAGTAAAATATGAGATTAGGTAGATAAACACGGAACTTAGCCCTTATATTTGAACGTTTGAACCTAACAATTTGTAATTATGTGCTTGTTTTTTTAACCTAAACAGCTAAAACTCCACCAACCGCATTGTATGATATGGATTTCCTGCCAAACTCAATGAGAATCAAAGCTGACTATTACGGCCGCAACGCAAACAACGTCTTTTTTTAATTGCAAGTCAAAGTTTAGCCCATTTTGACCCATGTTTTGTGTTGCCAGCTGAACATTATAATCCAGCACGTTTTGTAGACGACAGGTTTCATGTAGTAACGACTGTTCGCTTCAAAATAACTGATTGGGAATGCGGAGGACAAGGAATTAGGAAGAATGACTGGTCGTTTCGGCGAGACCAGAAAGAAGGTGGCGGTTTGGAATTTACATTTACATCCCTGAGTGAGTAGCTGGCCATTGCAGTCGCGCAGGTGCGTCGGAAAGTCTTACCCGAAGCGCATCATGGCCAGGGCTTGATGCGGTGTGTGAACAGGTGATCTACTCATCAGCTAAGTTTTGGAAACAAAGAAGAAAAATGATCTTAGACGGAGTAGAAGACGAAGAGAAATGGCTAGCAGAAGGAATTGCTGGAATTCAACACAACGCCTTTTACATGCGTCGCGCTTTGGTCTCT
>CAODLS012661334.1:0-25184 GCA_948243855.1 Flueggea neowawraea
ATAACAATTCACGTGTTGGATCAGAACACGTGGCTATCGACATCCCTGGTAGCTGGGATTTTATAGTACATATAGCATTGGTATACCAAAGGCTACTTCGACCCCATAACATAAGTGTCTCGTATCATAAAAACAAAATCAAGTAAAATTAGTATGGACTTCATAAAATTTCAAAAAATATATCAAAAAATCCAAAAAAATGTAAAACCCACACATGTCGCACTATCATTCGGCGAAGATGGTCCACGCAAGTTATAGTCAGCGCTGACTCCGTTGACTATTTTCCACGTTGCGAAATATGACTGGTCAACGTGTATTTCTCAACCAATAAGAAAAATCCCATTACACAGACCAATCTCGATTGGTTTCCGCTCAATTTAAAGGCCTCCGGGTCGAATTTTTTAACAAAAATTTGATAGTGTACTCATTTTGACCTGCTGAATCTACTGGTACTCTTGGTTTCTTGAAATTCACACTTTTAAATTTTAGATTACATTGTTTCGCACAAAAGTCGAACCAAAACAACAAGAAGTTCAACACCAAAATTTTCAAGCATACTCCAAAATGCATAGACAAGCATATTTTCAACAAGACACACTTAGAAAATCATCCTATACTCTGATACCACTGATGGTATACAAAGAGTATACAAAAAACATACAATTAGCGGAAATAACCAAGGATCAAAATCTTACCTCGATTTCCACCAAGAACAGCGGAGAACAGGATCTATGCTAGCCTTACTAGTTGAACCACAACTTCTCAAAACAGGAACAACTAAATATACACAGTCTAAAAGCCTTATATCAGGACCGGGTTTGACTAGAAGGAAAGACAAAATTCTTTTCTTCCTTGTTTGCTTAACAAGTAAAACATGAGAAGGAGATAGATGAGAGTTACGATTTTGTATGGAAGCAAGAAGTGAAAGACTCCTCCCTTCTTTCTTTCTTTTTTTCTTCTTATATTTTCCATCCACACTTATCCTTATTCCTCTCTCTAATTAATGCATGTGTCACATCAAAGAATTCTAGATTATTCTTGATGTTGGGCTAATAATGGGCTTTAATTGGTTGGGCTCTAATTGGGCCTAACAATCTCAATGGCCAGACCCAATTAGTCGGCCCATCCGTTAATCCGATAATTAACAGACTCGAGTTTCATCAATTAGCGTCATGGACGGACCCAATTTTCCAAGAAGAAGCTTTGAGAGTTTGTCATATTGGCAATTACAGATTCAAGTTATACTAATTTCGCGTATTAATAGTCTTTATGTGTCACAAATTAAATATATTAATTGCAATTTTCTATTCAAACTATTGTCAATAAACACCATTATTTAATTCAAAAGAGTTTGTTAAATGCCAATAAGTACCTTGAGAGATTAAGAAAATTGTATGAGGTTATAAGTTTATCTTAACACCATTAAATTATATGAAAGTACATAATTAGGGTCTCGTTTACTTCAGATGTTTAATTTGATAGTTTACTGATTTGTAATTAATTTAATCATAAAAATTGAAACGTAAATAATCCTTAATATAAATGATGAACTACTTGCATTAGACTCCAATCCAAGAATGCCAAATTAATAGCCTTTCATCTTCCAACCAATAAGATGACGACATGTTGTGCATTAGGCTCTCTAAAATCATTTTGGACCAACTACATATATACTCTCCGTAGAATTATAATTTTTAAATTTACGCTGCTAACTTTCCATATTTTGATTTTTTTTCAAAATTACACGCATTATAGAATCAAATTTTTGAAAATTACATACAATATCGAGCTAATTTTTGAAAATTACATTTTTACATCATAGTTTGAATATTGTTTACACAGTGTTTATATTTATTTATGGTTGTTTATATGTAAACATATATAAAACAACATAAATAAGTATAAATAAATATAAATAAGTATAAACAAATGTAAATAAATATAAACAAATATAAACAATAATCCTTGAATTTAAAAATTATATTTATAAATTTGACAATTATAATTACACTAATAAAAATATTATAAAATTTACCTATAATAAATATATTTAATTCATACGGAACAAATTTTACAAAATTTTTGGTTGTATAAATAATTATTACAATCATTTTTTTCTTTGGGCAGGCCTGCTGCCATATTACATGAGCCCACTTAATACGTCCGGGATGACAATGGAGTTTGACTATTAGTTTTTCCTCTTTCTTATATCTTTTTGTATATTGAGTATTAAATTATTAATAGCCTTGATCAAAAACTAAAAAAAATTGAGTATTAATAGCTTTTTTGATAAATGATTAATCTGTATTTGAGTCAAGTAATAGTTTTGTCAACAAAAAAAATTTCCTAACGAGTTTCAACATATATAATTGTATTTAATATATAATAATTTCAAAAGATTAATTTTTTCAATTCATAAAAAACAACAATCCAAGTTAATTTATAGTTGGATTTTACATCATCAAATTCTCAAATAATCCAACCAGCCAAAAGAATGAGTCAACTGAGCACGTCTATCATCATCATCATGAATTGTCAAAAACCATTGAATGAAAAATGCAATTAAAAATAATTATATACTTTAGAAAGTGTTGGAGTATTAAATGTAAGGAGATTAAAAGAATGCCCTTTTTGAAGAAGTAGGACCCAATAGTAAAATTTGCCAACGTTGAGCGTTTACAAAATGTCACTCTCTTCCTCCCCTAATTTGTCCAAATTGGATTCCAAAAGTCACAGTAAAGTCTTTGACACACACTCTCTCTCTCTCTTGCAAGCTACTGCAATACAATACAAGCACCCTCTTGCTTTCTCTTTCTAGACCTCTAGTCTTTGTTTTGCCTTTTCTTCCCTCTTGCTATAAGAAGACAGCCAAAAAATGTGGGACTTGGAAGTTTTCTTTGGTGGTTTGAAGAGGGAGATCTAGAGCTGCTCTCTGAATTTTGGGTTCGGGGTTTTATTTGAATTGCGGCTTTCGGTCAATCTGGGTGGTAAAGTAATCAACTTTCAGTCCGTTGGTGTTTTGGAAAGCACAAGTGGGTGAGTGTGGTTTCTGGATCTAGAAATGTGGGGGCCCATTTTTTTGAGAAGGGTTTTTTGTGTGGTGGCATGAGGGTTTTTGTGTTCAATGATTGGAGAACTTGGGGGTTGTTGGGAAGAAGATAGCAAGCGGATGAGGTTGAAATTGATAGTCTTTTGTAGCAAAACCGGCTTCGGTTGAAGATTCTGGAATTGGGTTTCTTGTGGGGGTTATCTTCAGCTTTCTGATGAAGTTCTAACATTTAAAGGTCCTTTTTACTTCTCAAGAATTTGAACTGTGCAATTTTAAGGTTTTTTGGGGTGGGGGTGGGGATTTAAGAAGGTAAAGCATGGTATTTTGGGGACAAAAGGAAGTGAAGAGAGGGATTGTTGAGTGGTTCAGTTGGTTTAGTTTGGGGTTTAATTGGTGTGGTTAAGACAGTCTCTTGATCTTTTGGTTGTGGGTGGTCGCAACTTGGGTGTTGAAGTCGGTATTTGATCTCTGTAATGATGAGGCTCTCTTCAGCAGGTTTTAGCCCACAGTCTCAAGACGGTCAAGGTTTGTTTACTATTATCTGATTTCTTCCATTGTCTCCCTTTCTTTCTCTTTACCTGTTGTAATCCATTCTGTCAGGAAATTTTTAGAGTAATAATTGAAGTTAGGATTTGACAGAGTTCAAAAGTAGGAAAAGAATGGAAATTAAGATATGATTTGTCTGATAAAAATAAGTTAGATTAGCCTTTTACTTTCTCCTCCTTTCTATTAGCCTACTCTGACATCTGGGAGTGTTCCAATTGGCCTCGTCTCAACTTTCTTTTTCGGTTTATTTCTCTAATGAAGGTTTTATTATTTCATTGAAAAGTAGACTATATCATGACCGATCATATTTTTCTGACACACCAGAGTAATGTTTTCTTTCTATATTTTGTTTTGTTGAAAATTCCCTTAAATGGCATATTAAGCTATCTCTTACGGTAACATCCTTATTGTATGATTGCCGATTTCCATGCGAATTTAACTTTTCTGTGGAATGAACTTTGCAGGTGAAAAGAGAGTTCTGAATTCTGAACTTTGGCATGCATGCGCTGGTCCTCTCGTTTCTCTACCGGCTGTTGGTAGCCGTGTGGTTTATTTCCCGCAGGGTCACAGTGAGCAGGTATGTTTGTTTCATCTGAACATACTCTAACCCTCTTACTATACAGCCTTAGTACGTCTGTCGGGTAATTATTTTTTGCAAAGTAGTTAATCTTGAATGCTCAATCTTGTTGATAAAAGAAATTATTAATGTCTTTCCGTTGGGTTATTTAAGATATGAGCTCGCAACTGACTTGTGTGATAAAATGGCTGTAGTCAGCTTTGTAGTCTCTAGTGATTGTGTTGATGCTTGAGTATATTGAATTACCTCTTACCCAAAAACTGCATTTGCTGATACAGATTGAAAATTCAACTTGAAACTGTCAAGATAGAAATGACTTTTTTATTTTGACCATCCAAGTGGTTTTCTTGATTTTAGCTGCTCTGCTTGCTTTGATTTAATCAAATCTTGAGGCTGTTATATCTATGTAGGTTGCTGCATCAACCAACAGAGAAGTGGATACTCAAATTCCTAATTATCCAAGCTTACCTCCTCAACTCATCTGTCAGCTTCATAATGTGACCATGCATGTAAAAACTTGTTTACCTTTAAAATTTGAAGGTTCTATATATTCCTTATTCCTCTAATTCTTTCATGAAGGCTCATTAAAATCTCATCCTCAGGCTGATATTGAGACAGATGAAGTGTATGCTCAGATGACCTTGCAGCCATTGAGTCCAGTATGCCTTTCTGTATTTAATGACATTTATGTAGAATTTTATGTATAATTTCAATTGGATATTTAAAACGATCTCATTCTACAGCAAGAACAGAAGGATGTCTGTCTTCCAGCAGAATTGGGTACCCCCAGCAAACAGCCAACCAATTATTTTTGCAAGACTTTGACAGCTAGTGATACAAGCACTCATGGTGGATTCTCTGTACCTCGTAGGGCAGCAGAAAAAGTGTTTCCTCCGTTGGTAAATATTTAAACCTTTTGTAGATTCTTCCTCGTATAACTATCAGCTTTAAACCCATTTTGCATCACAGCAGTGTGCAGTCTAACCTGAACTCTGTGTATGCAGGACTTCTCCCAGCAACCGCCAGCACAAGAATTAATTGCTAGGGATTTGCATGACAATGAGTGGAAATTTAGACACATCTTTCGAGGTGAGTTTTCTTTAGAATTCATTCGACCAGCAGATGTTATTAATCCACCTAGCTCAATACTTGGTGCAAGTTCTATACTAGTAAGTTGGAAGTAGTATTCACAATTTCAAAGTGATGAAATAAGTTAATAATAATTGAGTCACTTAATTGTATATTGCACTTTTGATGGCTATTGTCTTCTTGTCATTCAGGCCAGCCCAAAAGGCACCTCCTTACAACTGGGTGGAGTGTGTTCGTTAGTGCTAAGAGACTTGTTGCTGGGGACTCTGTACTTTTTATCTGGTATGCTTTTGGTTAGCATTGTTGCAGTGGTTCCATTAATTAGGTTTCTTTGTTTATACAGTGCAATGAGAAGGAATATTTTATAGCTTTTTGTGTTGTCCAATTAACTTATGTGCTCCAAAGTCCCCTAAAACTTGCTGTCGTTATGGTATCTCACGTGTTACTGAAATGTTCTTGCTGTTATCAGGAACGAGAAGAATCAATTACTCCTTGGGATTCGACGTGCTAATCGACCACAAACTGTGATGCCTTCATCAGTCTTATCAAGTGATAGTATGCATTTGGGGCTTCTTGCCGCTGCAGCTCATGCAGCTGCAACTAACAGTCGTTTTACTATTTTTTACAATCCAAGGTAAGTTTTCTTATCATCAGTCATTATATAATTCATTGGTTCAGCCCCACTGAATTTTTATTACCATTTATTCAGAGCTAGCCCATCAGAATTTGTTATTCCATTGGCCAAGTATGTTAAAGCAGTCTATCATACTCAAGTGTCTGTTGGCATGCGCTTCAGGATGCTTTTTGAAACTGAAGAATCAAGTGTCCGGCGGTAGGTTCTCAACTCCTGTTACTTTGTATAATCTAATTGTTAGCTCGTAACTTATAGCTAGCTTCTATTATTCATTTATTTCACTCAGCTGACTGTTGGAATGGGAACATTTGGTTTTTAGAGTCTAAAACATGGATCTTGATTATTAGGTAAGGGGAAAGAATACTCTATAACTTGAGGGAGCATGGAATAAACATATCTATTTGGCACCTTTTTAGGATGATCTATTGTTCAGTTACAGTGATCAGTTGTACCTGCATATATGCTTCATATTATAAGTTGCTTTATCTTGCACTTGTCTTCTTCCACTACCGTGATGAATGCTGTGTAAGGTCGCATATATTATTCTGTTTTAGACATCTGATAACTATTTGTTATTATTCAGCTACATGGGGACAATAACTGGGATAAGTGACCTAGATCCAGTTAGGTGGCCGAATTCACACTGGCTCTCAGTCAAGGTATGTAAAGATGATCCCTTTTCTTATGGTCGAATAAAAAATAATACTTTTTGCTTTTTTTTTTCATGGCCTAAATATTACTTAAAATTATTGGCTTAATGCTACCCTTAGTTTAATACGAACAGAGAATTCGATGCAGGTTGGCTGGGATGAATCAACTGCTGGAGAGAGGCAGCCGAGAGTTTCCTTGTGGGAGATTGAACCATTGACAACTTTCCTAATGTATCCGTCGCCATTTCCTTTGAGACTTAAACGACCATGGCCTCCTGGATTACCCTATTTCCCTGGTGAGTTATTAGTAACTGCATAAGTGACCTAGATCAGTTTCAGACTGATTTTAGTTGCTGGTTTTTCTTGTTACTTTCTCACTAACAATCATGTTAGGAAGATGTTCATTTGATTCTTAAGTTTGACCAGTTCTTTCCTTATTCTCTAATAATTTGAAAGCAGGCATTAAGGAGGATGATCTGGGAATGAATTCTACCCTTATGTGGCTGAGAGGCGATGCAGAACGTGCATTTCAGTCTATGAACTTTCAAGGACTTGGAGTCACACCATGGATGCAGCCAAGGTTCGATGCTTCCATGCTTGGCTTGCAAACTGACATGTACCAAGCCATGGCCGTGGCTGCGCTTCAAGAGATGAGGGCTGTGGATCCTTCCAAACCATCACCTACATCACTGTTGCAATTCCAACAACAGCAGAATCTCCCGAGCAGGACTGCTGCTCTAATGCAGCCCCAATTGTTGCAGCAGTCCCAACCTCAACAAACCTATATTCACAGTGTTCAAGAGAACCAAAATCAGTCTCATTCTCAGCCTCAAAATCAGTCACAGCTTATTGAGCAACATTTGCAGCGTCAGCAGTCACTTAATAGTCAGCAACAACAGTCACTTAATAGTCAGCAACAGCAGCAGCATCCTCTTCCACAACAGCAGCGACTGGTTGATCATCAACAGATTCCTAGCATAGTCTCTGCAATGTCTCCATTTGCTTCCTCCTCGCAATCCCAGTCACCACCAAAGCAGGCAATGTCTACGTTATGCCATCAGCAGAGTTTTTCTAACTCAAATGGGAATCCTGTGACAAGCACAGTTGTTTCCCCCTTACAAAGTCTCATGGGTTCATTCCCTCCAGATGAACCATCACAGTTGCTTAACCTGCCTAGAGCCAATCCAATTATGACCTCTTCTGGATGGCCATCAAAGCGAGCTGCTGTTGAACCTCTGGCTTCTTCAGGAATCCCTCAACCCCAATATGTGCTGCCCCAACTTGAACAATTGGGCCCACCTCAGACCAACATTACCCAAAATCCTGTTTTTTTGCCTCCATTTCCAGGCAGAGAATGTTCAATAGAGCAAGAAGGTGGTTCTGATGCACAAAGTCATCTTCTTTTTGGTGTCAATATAGAGCCCTCATCTCTTCTGCTTCAGAATGGAATGTCATGCCTCAGAGGAGTTGGCAGTGACAGTGATTCCACTACTATACCTTTCTCATCTCCTAATTACATGAGTAATGCAGGCACTGACTTTTCTGCTAATCCAGCAATGACAACTTCAAGTTGTATAGATGAATCAGGCTTCCTGCAGTCACCAGAAAATGTGGGTCAAGCGAACCCACCCACCAGAACCTTTGTTAAGGTAAGCTGCCCCTTGTTTCCGCTTTGAATCAATTAATTATGTGCATGTAGTTGAGCTGCTATATTCAAAGTTTTCTTATGGATGCTGATGATGAAATTCATTTCAGGTATATAAATCAGGGTCCTTTGGTAGGTCGTTGGATATTACCAAATTCAGCAGCTACAATGAGCTGCGAAGTGAGCTTGCTCGCATGTTTGACCTTGAAGGCCAGTTGGAGGACCCTCTGAGATCAAGCTGGCAGCTTGTATTTGTTGACAGGGAGAATGATGTACTTCTCCTGGGAGATGGCCCATGGCCGTAAGTTTCCAATTTTAGCGAATTTCCAAAAATTTTTCTTTATCATTGAACTTTTGAAAATTTGCTTACATTACCTCTCTTGATCACCAATTTTATTAAGTTTCTTGCCATGAAATGTACTAAACACAAGCAACACTTGCAAGATAGAGATGTTGCTCTCCATTGGTTATCAGCTCACTGCATTTATTTTCTTGATTTGCCAGGGAATTTGTAAACAGTGTGTGGTGTATCAAAATACTCTCGCTGCAAGAAGTGCAAGAGATGGGCAAAATAGGAATAGAGCTTCTGAACTCGGTTCCAATTCAGAGGCTCCCGAAGTTGTGACGACTACGTAAACCGGCAAGACTCGAGAAATTTGAGCACCGTCATTCCTTCTGTTGGGTCATTGGACTACTAAACAGTTTAACCAGTTAAGAAACTCCGCATCTCTTCTGTAATATTAGTACCATTTTCAAATCCTTCTGCAGATGGGAAGGACTGTCTAATCCTTAGCCTAAAGATTATATATAAGATGTTTACTGTAATTAGAAGTCGATATTTCTTGTTTTGTACGGTATTAAAACATACAATCCGTAATTACTAGGAGATTTAGTAGTTTGATAAGCTAGCTGTTTTTTTTTGTCATTATTTTTGTAGCAAAAATGAAACAGTAGTGTTGAATGAATATGAAGTTTCTCTGTGATGACACTTTCCTAACAACCATTTTTGTAGTTGTGATAGGGACTTGAACTGTTTAATGACCAATGCATCTTGCTGGTTGCTGGTTCATACAATGAACCACTGCACAAGCCACAAGTGCCATGTTTTTGGTTAGGTTTCAATTGAAAATGGATATAAAATACCCACTTTTGTTGGACCAAACTTTCCAATGCTATCTTTAATGGACGTCGAAAATTCTTGCTATTATATCCAGAACTTGCTCCGTAAATCAAGTAGTCAAAATTTGGTTTCTGTTTGCAGTGGAAAGTTCAGGTTTTGTTTAGGTGAGAATAATTTTCTGTTTTTGTTTTACGTTTTATTTTTTTTTTGAAATTTAAAAGTATTTAGAAAATATGTTTACTAATTAATTTTTTTAAACAAATTTTTTATTTTTTAATTTTTGTTTTCTAGTTTTTTATAACTAAACAGGCTCTGAGTATCTCAGAATTTCTTCATTTGAACTCATTCAGAAATTTTTGTAGTTGGTATCAAAAACAAGCATGGATAACATTTTGTAGTTTTTATAGTAAAATTAAATTGTAAATTAGTAGATTGTATAATAAAAAAATAGATGTGATATTTTTTTAAAGCTGTAATATACACGTGTTTGCATCGTTTTTTTTTGTGTGTAACTACTCGGTATGAAGATATTTTTGACATTTAATTAATTTAGATTTAAACCGGATAAGGTCCACATGAAAAATAAAGCTATTTTTACCGAATTTTACAGCTACTTTATACTTAAAAATCCAACTTGAGACGTCCTTTTCTTTTTTCGGTTTTAAAGATTCGAATCCACCATTTAACGCATTAAGTTCGAGACTTGCACCCATTTTTTGACGGAAATTTTGCCAAGGTCTCTTCATATTAATGATGGACCAATTGCCACAATTCGCCAGAAACTTACAAGAGAGACTTTAATTTTCTTTTTTTTCTTTTGGAGGGCACAGCCCTGCATAGGGGATGCCCCATTGTAGCCCTAGCATGTTCTATTGCAATAATAAGGGATGCCCTAACATTTCATGTACCCTTATCAGAGAGACATCACATGGTTGTCGGTAGCATTAAACACGTGTGGCAACTATCACTAACCTAAATTTAACCATTTCTGCAGCATCGGTTTGTAAGATAACGAAGATGGTTTCTTTCAATTAGCAGTGAAAAGGAAGGAAAAGTGGGAAGATAAATGCAAATATATTAGTTGAGGTCTCTTTTTCCATTGTGGTACAGTGAAAAGGTGGGAGTTAAAGGTCTGTGTCTTATAATGCATGTTGTGGGACACTCAGTGCAGGATGGACTTTGTTGAGGGATGGAATGGTGACAAGGAAGGCCACTATCACCAATAATGCCACCTCATTTAATCCTGAATAACCGATTCGAGTTTTAAAGTGTTCAAACTAGATCAAAGTTCGAGTTCAAACTGGACTTCAACTTGAAATTATGTTTGGATTTGGCTTGTTTAAAATTTCTAAAGCCAACAATACCACTCATTCAATCCCTCCAAAAGCTCTTCTACATTTCTGTGGTCATCTACGACTGTCTTCAGTGTTCCTTCTCTCCTCTATCTCATTGCGTGTTACACACGCTATACTCTATCAACACTCAAAATGGTCTGACCGGTTTTTCAAATACCAGGCTGCTGATCAATATTGCTTCAAACATTTTACAGATTTCGACTTTAACTGTTCAAATTTTCAGTGCTGGCGTAGGCCAAGACATACAGACATGAATGTAACTTGTTCCAGATATGTGAAATTTATGAGCTTCAATGTCAGCCCATTTTGTGCTGAATCTAACTTCCAACTTCTCTCCCATTACAAAGATTCTGTTGGACGTGACAACACTAGCCGCAAACTTCTTATGTCCACTCCTGACGTTGCTAATTCCAAACAAATCTTCTCCTCATTTTTTCGAGTCGCTACAAAATTTTGATGATATATAACCTCAAAAATCATGAAACTGGACTTGCGTACTTCAGAGTGAGAGTGATGAAGGGGTGACAAAATTTTGTACAGGATAATATGATTAAGAATATACGATTATTACATACCACGGTTGAGACCAATTTTATTTTTATTATGTTTATTTTATATATATATATATATAAATAATATGTCACAATTATAACACGTGTAACATAGACCGCACAATTTCCATCATCCTATCCAGGAAACACCACTAATTGACCAAATAGATCTAACAACCCAGAAACGTAGTCGTAGAGGACCACCTCTTTCACACTTCTTGGGCCTAAAACCAGAAAACTTCAATACTTTTTGTTGGGTTCAAACAAGTCCAGGAGATTGTTGCTTTGAGCTTTTCGTTTTGTCCCAACTCAATGACAATGTGAAGAAATTTTTGCAGGGAATATGTCTGGCAGGGTGTTTGAACCATGAATAACAATAAGCTTGAACTATCAATCGGCTCATAGTTCAATATACTAAATTCAACTCCAATTCTAATAGAGTTAATTATGTCAGGTACCATAAATAAAATATCAAATTAATAAATAAACAAATGTAATTTTAATTTTAACAAATAAAAATACGTTCAAATTTATTTTAAAAGATATTAGATGAAGACATTTGGAGACTAACTTTTCAAAAATGCCACCTTTTCGAATGTGATAAATAGACTTTTGAAAACTACTGAAGATTTTTGGAGACATTTGGAGATTATCTTGAATTACTCTTATATGAAAAACAAAGATAATCTGCTAATTGGAGACTTTCAAAAAATTTAGAAATTTCACATTTTTGTGAAAAGTTTTACGAATATTTATATTTGAGAAAATGTGTTTAGAGTAAAGTTATTTGTTAAAATTAATATTTTATTTTAATAAAAATTTGATTTTCTCACTCTAATAAAACTTATCGACATAAGTTGTCACGGGCGCGGCTCGGGCGCACCAGGCACTAGGAGTGGCGCCTACGCAGCCCTCATGCGGGCGCTGTCAATGAGGCGCGTGCCTCATCGCCTGGGGCTTTAGGCGCCTAGACGACATTGCTTATCAAAAAAATAAAAGGCGGCCTGAACTTGCTGTGTTCAAACTTTTAAACAATCCCAACCCTTGTATTCAATGCATGCTTCATGGCATTACATGCTTGCAGAGATGTTCTTGTGGTACATAATGATTACAAAACTTGACTCAAATTATATCCTTACTCACCCTAAAAAGAAAGAAAGATGCAAATCCCAATGAGGTCACTTGACTATACAAGAATCAAGCAACAAACAGGACAGGACTCCATGTATCAAATAACACATATCCAAGGTAAGCATAAAGAGATGCCCGTGAAGCTCAATGAGAAGATATGAGCAAGTTTCTTTCTACAAATTCTGTGTGTTTTCAACTCCTACCAAGCACAGCAGATGAAACTGGATGAAGGAATTCGGCCTGTTTGACGAATATATTCAGCTTTGGCCGCAGTTTGTTCTGCATCTCTGCTCTTTCTGACTTCAGCAGCAGCTCGTTTCTCATCTGATCTTTGTCTTGCCATGGCAATTTTCTTTACCATCTTTGCTTGAGCTTGTGCTCTCATTTGCTCAACTTGGGCCTGAAAAGATAAGTATCACAGTTATAGTGCGCTAATGGAAATATTTGATACGGTGCAACTATGTTAGGAACCTCTATAGTTCTACATTTACCTCTTGAATCTTCCAGTGAGAAATGGCTGATGCAGATAATATGTTCAAGGAAAACTACAAAATCAACTTATACATTAAAAAAGACATATACCTCTATTCTCCACATCTCCGCTTCAAGTCTTGCTTTCTGCTGACTTTCCCATGCTTGGATTTTGATTTCCTCACGCTTGTATCTGAAAATCAAGAATTATATAATCCGATGAATACCGCATGAGACCCCTTTTCCGATCACTGGATATGTATAAAAAGGTATTATAAGACTATGCATTTAACAACAATGATAATCTTAAAGCCAATTGTTAGTGGAAGTGCTCCACATGTTCGTGAAGATATTGCGGAAACATATGATGGAGAGTATTAGGATCTAGAGCTCAACCTTGCCATGTGTTTAGACTTTTCAGCTTCCTCCCATGCAGCCGCACGTTTTTCAAATTCTATTTGTTCAAGCTCCTCTGGATCAGTACGCTGCAATGGAGATGATTTCTTCTCTTGATCGTCTTTACTTGCCCAAGCTGCAATGTTCATCTTCCCAAGCTGCATACCAAGGGCTACAATTTCTCTCCTTGTCTTTTGTTTCAATTCTTGATCAGTCAAATCTTTTTTTCCATTTTCAGCCGCATTTTGTGTTTCAGCATCAGGAAAGTGCTCCAAAGGTGTGGATGCTGGTGCCCCTCTTCTAGGAGTAGATGGAATTGAAGATGTAGGGCTGCGCAGTGGGGTGGTTGCATCCACAGGTGTAGCAGTTCTCGAAGGTTCTAGACTTGTGGCAGGGGTCATTTCTGTGCCCATGTCTCTCATGCAGACTGATCTTATGACTGGAACAACTGCAAAGACATATCAAGCAACCACATAAGGGAACAAACACGACAAAGAAGAAGAAAGCTTGACAAAAGCCACTACAAAAATTCTTTTTCCTTTGAACCACACTCCCATATATTTCACTCATTTGCTTGCTTTTTATAAGAGCATTTGGACAGTGAATAAATGGATGCAATGACATGTTTTCATGATAACAAATCATTGAACAGATAAATTTGTAGGTTTTCCAAACGGTTGGATATAATTAGTAAAAGAATCAATATGCAAGGATACCAGCTGACTTTGACCACAGTCACTTGAGATTGTCATGAAACACGAAGAATCAACCGAAATTCCAGTTTTGCTCAGAATTCATGGGTAGAATCAAACTAGGTAAGGATAGAGAAGATTCAACAACTAAACAGAGGAAGAAAAAGTGAAACATGCTAGGACTTTTTCAATTTTCTAATTCATTTCCGCACTTTTGTTGGTCCAGAAAAAACAGAGGTTGCAACGAATGTCAGAAGCCTATGATATGCAGTCCAATATCAGACTACTTGGAGCGGCCAAATTGGCATCAACATGCCTAGCCTTTAATAGCATACATTATACAGACCTCTTTTCAGCATTGGCAACAGAATAAGAGACAGATATTTTCTAAATAAACAAAAAAGAAATTTGACCTTCATGATCACATGATGAACTAACATCAACTAGATGGAGAAAATTTTGTTTCTCAACTGTTTAAGAGCAGATATCTATAATCTCACAACGAGGCACTCAGTTATGAAAGCAATTTGAAGTGGAGACATTTACCTGCTGTATCTTCCACTGACGTTCTAGCACAATGTAGCTCTTTTTGATCAATTTCCTGCAGATCCTTACTCTGAGAACATTGATCAATTAGCACATTCCCACCATAAGCTTGACTAGGGACTGATTGAGTTCCAGCAGAAGTAAAAGAAAACTTATCAAACACCATTTGAGATGCAGGCTGAGTGAAATCCTGTCGCCCGGTATCAGTCACCTTGCTAATCGATGGCTTAGGATCATAATTTGCTGACTCCGGAGCTACCCTAACCACATTTGTCATAGCCATCCGATTAGCTTGGTTGTGTGGGGGATTCTTCTTGGGATAATTCGGCTGATGACTTTGCCTATTCATTATCCACTTCTCCGCGTCATTCCATTTAGATGGCATCATAGACCTTGAGAAGGATCTAGTAAATTGATTGTGTGCTGATCTCTCCTTATGAAACTCAAAACTAGAAGAACTCGCATTGCTATCATAATCCAGATTCTCATATTCTGTTGTTCTCATTGGATGTATTGCACTTGAATTACTACTTTCACTCTTTGAGAATTGCTGCATTTTAGCACGACCTGCATTTCCATTTTCCTTCGGCAATGACTCCTTCGGCTGCACGGGCATATTACCGCCATGGCTGCAATCTTGTGCAGCCTCACTTGCTAAATTCAATGTCGCAACTTCTAAGCTGGGAGTAGCGACTGTACAGCATATTTTAACATGATACAGAAAAATTAGGAAATAAATCAAGCAAACAAATTTAAAGCTGCACAAAAGCTTAAAAAAAAAATATATAAACATGTTAGATACAGACCTTCATCATCAAAATCCCCACTTTTGGAGGCCAATAAGCTATTTTTCACAAATTCAGTATCTTCAAGCTTCGAAGGAGAAGTTCTGGAAGAATTACTGTTTGATCCACCTTTCTTTCTCCCATGATGAGGACCCACGAGCTTCATCCTCAACTTACTTGGAGATATTATACCAGTCTACAAAGCACAACACAAAAATCAGGCAACCAACATCAGAAAAAATACAAAAAAAAAAATTCAACTTTGAAGAAAAATAAACACAACACACCAAACCCAAAAGTGACTCAACTATATTTCACATTTCTAATTCAGGATCAAATGAACTCCTGTCAAAAAGCTCCAAACTTTACAAAGATGGACTCAAATTTTAGAATGTCTATTATTTTGGAATTTTTCTTCCAATAACCATATAATCAATGACATGAACTAGCAACGATTAATTGAGCTCATTACGAAAAACACATCCATCTAATTAATAAATCAATCATCTCCTTAAAACAGAACTAATTAAAACTAAATCAAACCAATTCTTACATATTTTTTTTTGAAAAACAAAGAAGAAACGAGATTATATGACAATAGAAACCGAAACACAAACCTGTACTTGGTGTATCCGCTCGTACTCCATTAGATTCTCTCACTCTTGCTACTCTGTTTTCACTCTCTGACCACCACAGGAAGCTACACTACCAACATGTCTATACAGAGAACGACTGTTATGTATGAGAGAGAGAGAGAGAGAGAGAGAGAGAGTAATAGTGAGCTCTTGGAATGAATCAGCATTCAGTTTAAGCCTTCACTTTAAGTTGCTCTCCACACTGCAGAGAAAACGTGCATTACTCTTGCCTGGTGTAGCCACGTCACACTTTGGGCCCCACTTAGTGGGTCAAATCATAGCGGTTCGGTCCAACCCCAGCCGAGAAATTCCCCATATTTTTGATAAAAACAATGAAGAAATTGGGAATGAAGACAAGCAAATGAATGGTTAAGAAGCGAGGTGTGAACAGTGGCGATGATGGAGAAACTGGAATTTAATACAAACTCTTCTTTTATGAAAAGTAAAACAAAGAAAAATCTAATCTACCCAATCACACAGGTAATTTTTTACTAATTATGGGCTGGGTGTCTCAATCAAATCAACATTCAATTTATAGCTTTGATTATCACTACCACTCTAATTAATGACATCGGGTTCCATATCTTTGACTGAATTTTCGTACCCCATTACTTACTCTTTGACCAGATTTTTCTTAACATTGTCCTACGAATCATTTGACACTACATTATATATAATATATAATATTTTATAATAATTAATAATAAATAAAATATAAAAAAATAATATATTTTATAATAAAATATTATATATTGTATTAAAAATATTATATGATATTATCAATATACGACACAATTTTTTTTTATATTTATATATTTTTTATTTGTATTTTCAGGTGTGAACTTTTATTGTTATACTTAATTGACGATGGAAAAAAAAAGGACTAAAGAGATCATTCTAATAATTAATTTAATTGAAATATCGAAAATTTAATTTTAGAAATTAAAATTGCATCTGAATATATATAATCCTATTTCACCATATGCACTTCAAATTAGATGACACGTGAGTAATGATTTTATGAGCCTATTAACCCACGAACGCCATGATCATATTCAAAGATTAACAAAGAAACAACAAATATCTTATTGTATAGTAGTATTAATTAGGAAGGGAAAAGAAAAGAAAAGAAACCCAACTTGAAAAAGGGCAAAAAATAAAAAAAAAAAAACTTTGTGGGTGGGGTGGGCATATGGGAAGCAACAATCACGGACACAAAATGGGACATTGGACCACAGAAATGAATAGAAAAGTTGTGATAAAAATGTGACGATATTTTTTGTACAAGATAAAGCGATATGGATTGGACATGCCCTACAAAGTAATTGAAAGGATTTATAGAAATAGAAGGAAAGTACTTGTAGATATGTCCAATTGAACCAATCATCAGACGACGCAGAGACCACTTCCCTAATTTACAAGATTTTTTACTCTTCTATCTCAATTTATCTAACCTTCCATCCACATTTTTCTGTGTCTAGTAGTAGTTGTGACGTTGTGAATCGACTTCTCTGGCCTCTTCTACTTCCGATTGGTATTACCTACAAGCGAGGTACGATAATATTAGAGATAACTTCAGCGCTCACGGATCGTCTGTTTGAATTCTAGTTTCTAATTTAATTCTGGCTGATTTTAATATTATTTAAATTATTTTAAAATTATTTGTGTGATGTTTTTTAAAGGGAAATATTTGATAAAAAGAAATTGTTTATAGGCAGGGGAGACTAAACATGCTGGCTGGAATATCTCATGCGTTAATTACAGCATTCATAGCTTTAGTAGAGTAGGCATGCCTGTAACGTGTTTTTATTTTATTCATTTCAGTTTAAAAATGGAGAATATTATTGGTAGGTGTTTAAGAGATAAAATTTCATGCTATAATTTTTCAATAAAAAAACATTTCATGTTATTACTAAGCATATTGCAATTTTGCATTAATCTGTTTAATTTTCTATTATATAATTTACAAGGACATAATTCTACAATCAACTAATATAATTAATAGAAAAATAAAAGAGGTAATTAATAGAGTGAAGTAAAGATGTAGAATGGTGAGGTCATCGGTCAAAGATACTTTTTAAGTAAAAAATAGAAACAAAGATGCCTTCTTTTTATGTAAATTGTCTGACACTGTTCAAAAGAGTTCAGAATTCCATAATATGACCCTTTCTCAGTTTTCTCAGTTTCTCTTCAACTTTGGGGCATCAATCAATACCTAGCTCTTAGCTACTACTTCAATATTGGGGATGAATTCACTTGCTCTGTGCAATAAAATTGCTTGACCACTTATTTCGCTCAATCCTTTTCTGAATCGATTTGTAAATTACAATGGTTCGCAATTTGTGAATGATTTTGCTGATAATGATTGAAAAACAAGCTAATTGTAAGATAAATTTGGAAAATAATACGCAAAAAGAAGAAAATTTATCTAATTGTAATATATGGAAGGAAAAATTACAATTGTGATGTTATTTTACAATAATAAATTGTGTTATTTTTAATTATGCATCATGATTATATTGTAATTTGAGTACAATTGTGTTTTTAATAAATTTGTGTATTTTGAATACTTTTATTTATGATATATTTCTTTATTTATTTTTGATAAATATTTATTTAAAATTTAAAATTTAAAATTTATGTTTGAGGTTTGAACTGCGTGTTTTAATAAAGACAAAAAAAGTTTGAAATTTTTTTTCGAATATCTTAAAACCACAAGAAACAACTACATTCAACCGCAATCGGATTGAACTGTAAAATGTAAGAAACAATTTGAATTTTTTTTGGCAATTTGAATTACATTGTTGCCTCCCTATCAAATTGTCAAAAATATTGTTGATATCTGTTTAAGATGTATATTGTAATTTTTTAGTATTCGACTTTTCGTATCGAACGTCGTTTTTTGTTTAAGTCCGTCTAGAGTCAAATTCTAAAAGTTAGAATTTCAAAATTCCGACAAAATATTTGAGATTAGAGACCTTGAAAACTTTATCTGCCAAAATTTCGTCACGAAATTCCACCGAAAAAGTCGTCAAATTAACGAAAATCCGATCGAAAAACACTGAGTGAGAATACCCAGATGAATTTATTCATCTGATGAGAAAAGATGATGTGGCACGTATCTATTGGTTGCACACAGATCACTCAGATAACGACACGTGACAGCGGTAGAATGATCAAAAAGGATCCGGAAAAGACACACCGACCAATCACACTTCGAAACGTGACACACGATCAAACGGTCAAAGTTGACTGCACAAAAAGTAGACGAATTATATATCAACACGTGATTTTGTGCAGTCACGACAAATGGTTTAAATAGGAGGTTGCAGAAAAGAGAACATGGAATAACACGACGACGTATAGTCCAATAAGTATTCCCTGGAGAATGTAGACGGCCATACTTTCTTCTTCATGCCACTGTGCTGCAAAATTCGATGCAATTTTTCTAGAAAGACGACGCCGACCAATTTTTCTGGAGATTATCAAATCATTGCATCATCCAAAGCCAAAAAGGTTGAATTTCTATTGGTTTCATATATAATAAGTTTTTTTTATCATCCTAATTAATTGTAGAAATATTTAAAAGTAATTTGTACATAATTCTTTGTAAGAAAAGATCATGGTGACCTTATAAAATTATACATGTAATTAACATTTTGTGCAAAGTTCCCATGTTTAGAGTCGTGCCCATGTGACCCTACCGCCTAATTTTGCTTTTAGGGTCCTAAACCCACTAATCTTTATCATTAACAAAGTTAAGCAACAATATTATCCATTAAACGTATGACTCGAAGCCCTAGACAAATGGAGGTCCCGTCTCTTCATATACTACTAAATATGATCTCAACCTGTACACCTCTAGCAAATTTAACCTTATAATAGGATCCATATAATAAAAAGAATGAGCCAAAGAAGGCTGTGACCAACATTCTTTATACATAATGTAAGAACGTTATCAACAATTAATTAGAATCCAATGAGTAGCTCAAATAGCAATATATAAATAATCTCTGGAAATTAAGCAATTTTGCCAATTTTTAAATTCGAGTCTCTCAAATTCATAAAATGTTCACGGAGAGGTTCTAAGTCTCTCGAAACGAATGGATATTAATCGATGGACAAGCTTCGGAATCTCTCGAAGCAAATGAACTTTAGTCGATTGAATACAAACAGTACAAATTAAGGACATAGGAAAATCTAATTATCAAGGAGAAAATCTAAGGATTAATTGGAACAAGACAGTGTGGACTGTGGCAATGAGCTTCGTTCACATGTATTGTCCCCTTTGTCACTGACTCATGACCTCAGGTGTGTTAGGGCAATCCATATACGGGAGTACTCTTTGTCGTTGATCGTGGCTTGACCCACCTGGCCCCTAAATTGTTTATTTGAATCCGATAATATGAACAGTTTGACTAGCCTACTTCTTGGACAGTCCTCATTCTCCACAAGGTCGGCCACCCACTCAGTTCTTATACTACATGATTCTTTCCTTCTCAACATTTTAATGATTAAAACCCTAGTCCAGTATAAAACTTACTAAAAGCTTGTTATATTAAAACCTTAATCAAGTTATATGTTCCTCTATTATATAATACCCTATATTTAAAATGTGTTGAAAAATATGGTCCGCCCATGACTGGTGAACCGAACTCGGTCGGTCAAGCTGTGAACCGAGATTGTGGACCGAGACCAATTGACAAACTCAATTGAGTTAAGTATGAAATGAGTCAGTTGGGCCCATTAAGTCCGTTAACCCGTTTGGAAGGCTATATAAGGAGCCTTGCTCCTTTCCATTCTCACAACTTAAAAAACACACAAAGAGAGAGAGATAGAGCTCTCAATCAGGAGAGAGAGAGGTTCGTCCTCCTGTCCCGAATCCTGCACAAATCACGTGTGACATCTAGACTATGAAACAACCGCGCACCCTCGTTGACATTTCATCCGTAATTTGCTCGCAAGACCAACATAGAACTAGTCTTGCTCCGCTGCAAGCTTCTGCTGGAATCGATGTTAGTAAGTCGAACCTATTTATTATACTGTTTATTAGTTAAACCGGTATAAGATTCCTTCATTGGTATCAGAGCCAACACTAGTTTTTGAATATGTTTAAAAAATATTGTTGGTCTCTATCTAGGATGCATACTGTAATTTTTTGGTATTCGACTTTCCGTCTCGAACGTCGTTTTTGGTTTGAGTCCGTCCAGAGTCAAATTCTAAAAGTTAAAATTTCAAAATCCGACAAAATATTTGAGATTAGAGACCTTGAAAACTTTACCTGCCAAAATTTCGTCACGAAATTCCATCGAAAAGGTCGTCAAATTGACGAAAATCCGATCGAAAAATACTGAGTGAGAATACACAGATGAATTTATTCATCTGATAAGAAAAGATGATGTGACACGTATCTATTGGTTGTACACAGATCACTCGGATAGCGACACGTGGCAGCGGTAGAATGATCAAGAAGGATCCGGAAAAGACACACCGACCAATCACACTTCGCAACGTGGCACACGTTCAAACGGTCAAAGTTGACTGCACAAAACGTGGACAAATTATGTCTCGACACGTGGCTTTGTGCAGCCACGACAAGTGGCTTCCCGCAACGTCGACATGTGGACATACATGGTGTCAACAAATGGCAGCATGTTACTCCAACACGTGGCGATATCTGTATGTGACACATGGCGTCACCTGGATGCAACATGTGGCATGATGATTGGTCTGACATGCCATCACGTTTAATCATTGATATGGTGACACATGGCATATGTGTCACATGTCGAACACGCCATAATGACACATGGCGTGCGTATTGGTCAACTTGGACCATTAAGAAAGTGACATGTGGTCGATTTAGATTTCGACAAGTGTTATCGACATGTGTCACCACGCGACTGCGACACCGTGCAGCCGGAAGTGTAGCACGTGAAGGCGCGTGGACATGCGTGGGAGTGAACTGGGCGGTGCGTGATACGTGTACCGACCACCATTTTTTTTTGGAAGAATTATTTGTTGATTTTTCTGGAATTTTTGGTATATTTTTCATAATTTTTTGAGTTATTGAACTATTTTTTCGCAATTTATTGGTGTATAAATAGTACTAAAAAATTGTGAGAAATTGCATTTTTCTGCTAAGAATTATTTTGAAAATTATTTTTTAAAATTATTATTTTTAAAACGAGCAAATGTGGTTTTCATTTAGATAATTGAAATTAGATTTCAATTATTTGGAAAATACGTGAGTACATATATACCCGTTTTATTTGTAATTTATTACAACTATACAAATAGGGTAAAACCACGTTATATTGAACGTAGTGCAAATTAAGGAAGAATTTGCATGACTCCCAAAAGAGAGTATTTTGGGACGGTAGTGGTCGGAGATGAGATTTGATTGTGCATTAAGTGTACAATGGTGATGAATGTTCACTTACTTCATAAAAGATTATGATACTTATCACCGGTATTGGTTAAACTATTGGTCTATACTAGAATTTCATGGAAACATGATTTCCTAAGTGTTGATGAAAGGCACTTAGAGATTCTAGTGAGTTAAGAATGTTTTGAAATTTGTATGTCCAATATCACCATGATCACAAAAAGATAAATCGTGAGAAGTGGGAGATACACTTTAAGGGTGTATGATTTATAGAATTTTTGATAAGTTGGCACGATCACTTATGAATTCTATTTTAATACTTTGGAAAAGGTCCATTGTGTATCCAATTGGCAGACATTTGTTTAATACTATATTTGTGTAGTATTATTCTTTGGGGATATTAACATTATTTGTGTGTTAATGTTGTCTAATATTAATGTATATTAACATTGAAATAAATTATTTGGATTGCATGTTGTTTAATAAATGAAGATTATTTTATTTATTACTTTGGTTTATTATTGTGTTAATTTGCCTTAATTTGATGTAATATTTTATATGTTGAATATATTGTCCAATTATTGAGTTTGTCTAAATAATTGAGATGACCAACATGGATTCCCCTAAGTCAAATGGACTTTAAAAGTGAATCCAAACAGACATTATTTACTGTCTATAAAATTAAATATAGTATGATTAATTGTTAAGACCGAGATGATAAATGTGCACTTAGTATACATTTTGATTCAAAGTTTAATAAGAGGCTACGCTAGTTTAATTTTTGGTTGGATAGTAAATATATGTGTATTGCCGAATGAATTACTTATATGTAACTATGTCTTATGGTTTGTCATGTTATTTGTGTGATTCACTGCTTATAAAATTCAATTGATTCCGAGACATACATATGTGTATGTTAAAACTATGTTGAGCTTAGGTGACAACAATTGTAATTCCTAGATTAGAAAAATTTAGCATGTACTCTAAGAACTAAGCTCTTGCCCTTTTGAACTTGGTTATGCCTAAATTCAATGATGAGTAGAATACTACTCAACACATTTTGGACTGAAATGTCTGTGAGATGTGGAAGTTAAAAAGTTCCACTACGTCTATCATCGTCTTTTATCGGTGCAAAAAATGATGTATTCACTTGCCTATTTTACAAGTATCGAGGTGCAATATTTTTTTAAATTGCATTTAAGGAGCAGTTAGTTGACGTGACACTAACTAAGCTCGTGGTATTTTACCATTTACCTTAATACTTGTTATAACAACCTAATCATGGGAGTAGAGGCATAAGGCCTATATGATTAGAGAGCTTAGTGATCTTGATCATTGTTTGATCAAGGACAAGGTCCAATGTAGTTATCCATTTCTTGCCTAGATGTTAGGAGCAAATCAAGTTCCGCTTAATCCATGTTTATCTCAAGCATAAGATCGTGAGGAATTCGATAACGTCTTATTCTATTGGAAAAATTTCAATACAAAGGCAAGGAAAAAGGTTTAAAAACATTAAGTCCTTAAGAAGTGAAGACTAGATAAAATTATGAGGAAATCTACGAACATGAAAAATGCCGACATTTTGTGAGTGAAATGTTAAAAACCAAAGGCGCACAATATGTAAGATAATGCACCTTTGAGGGTATGTTGCTCAAACTCACGTAAGTGAGAAGAGTTACTTTGTTCGATGTTCTCTATTGAATTTCATCATTAGTAGACAATTAATTCAACTTTTAGGATCCTCAAAATGAAGTTTTAATGTGACTTCATTAGACAACAACTAGTTCTAGTAAGAACAAGTTGAGTATGCAAGGAACAACTAACTTTTTCTTGTAATAGATTCTGTCATGATCATATTGAAGTTTGCCTCCAATTTGTGTTCTAACAATTATGGTATTTGTTAGATCTTGGTTGAGTGGAATACCACTTTGACATTAAAAATGGTTTCTTAGTTAAGGTATAAAACCTAACTATGGAATGACTTAGTTTTCATTTCTTGCTACTTCACGTGGTCATAATGGATTATGTGAAGTTAATGCACGTAACTCAACCACTTTGGTAAAATCAATTACGTTTATTAGCTCAAGTGAGAGTATTATGCAATTGTGTAAGTTCAAGTTGTCTAATTGCGAGCATTGCAAAGAGGTAATACTAGAAAAGAAATCATTTCAAAAGGAACTTAAAGCTAAATTCCCATTGTTATTAATCCATTTTTTGATATTTGACATCAAAAGAATAAGAGGGCAAGACTAATGTCTACTACTTCATCACATTCGTATATATGATTGTGGAAGGTGCAGTCATATCCATTTGATTCTTCATAAGTAATAATGGTCAAGTTAGTTTGTGCTTCTTGATTGTTCTTACTTTTTGAAAATGAAGATGAGAAACGGATAAAGTTTTGTAGATCGACTAAGCTCGAGACATCTACATGATGAGTCCAAAACTTTATGTGATGAAAGAGAAATGAATGTTAATTGTTTATTTCTAGACCTCTAAGTTCGTTACTTATATATCTTATGGGTTGTGGCTTGGTCGAGTGTATGACCTAAATCACTTGGAACCAAGAGATATATAGCCAATATACATGATACCTTAGTTGAAAAGACTAAGAGGCGTAAGGTTTTAGATACCTTATTGTGTCAAAATGATACAACCGTCGTGAGATAATGAGAAATTAGCATAGTAACGAGTCATAAGAAGTCGCATTCCTTGAGAATAGATTTCTTAACTGAGATTAGAAAAGTGAAATCTTTTATTACTTTGAAATTCAGGAACTAAAACCATCAGGATCACTCTATCCGGGTGGGAGAATTCTTGAGGAGAGTGAGGAAAAATAATAAGAAATAAAGTTAGGTAATGTGATGTGAATTACAACATTGGATTTTAAAATGTCAAGAGATCGATCCAACCAATTGTTTTCT
>CAODLS012661446.1:0-11351 GCA_948243855.1 Flueggea neowawraea
TATAAGGCAACAGTGAAAAGACAAAACCATCTATAGTGGCTCAACTGGCTCACTTCATGCCCTCACACATATGGTTTCTGCACAGCTCTTCACTGAACTAAAGTCCCTTTTGAATGTGAGTCCCCGCGTATGGCATCCGTACGGAAAGAACTCGTCACTGAAGCCTCTTCTAATAAGAATTACCAGACACTTGTTTCTTTTACGTTTTCACATTGTGTCAGACCAATTATTTGGTGTCTTTTGGAAAAAGGAGGGGAACAGAGAGACCATTTGTAACAGATTCGTTAGACGTAATTATTTGGGCCAAATTGTTAGCAGAGGTATAATTAAATTTAGTGTAAAATAAGTCTCGTTACTATAGTCCCACCACCATAATAAAGTTGACAAATATCCAATCAGACATATCTGAGTCTGTCCTTACAACAACAAAAAAAACTTATGTCTCGCAAGGACACCTCTTTTCAGACTAAAACCATACCAAGTCGCCTACCACCCGCAATGATATAGTATATCCAAATTTGTCAAACTTGAAACAAAATAATTGTTCTCAATGTGGTAACTGTTGCAAATTGTAGCTCCATTAATATCTGCTAATTAATGATATTTTGATGTCCTTTTTTTAACAATCGGATGATGGCGGTAATTATGGGCCAGGAATTTGATAGATTTGCAAATTTAATTAGGTTGATTTGAGCTTTCTTTAAGACCAACCATTGAAGTAATGTAATGGAAGGGTCAAAAAGGTGGCGTCAAAATTAGCAGCAAGCCAAGAGGGGTTTACATGCATTATGGTTGTGGGTGGAGCTGGATGAGGACAAAATAGCACGTAAAAAGCAATGCTTCTAAAGTCTAAATTAACATTATGTCTTAGGACAGCCCATATAATAGTCGAACATGATTGTTGAATTGTCCAAAGCATGATCAAGAGAAAGGGCCAGCAAAATGTGGTTAAGGACGAAACCGACAATACATGAATTGAAAGATACACATTATTTTTCTTGACTAGGGCCACTTAACCGATCTTGTGTTTTTTATTTACCAACTTTTAAAGTTAAATAACCACTTCAAAAATTATTAGATTTAACTGATGAATTCGTTCACGATCAGTATACTAATTAGGTTAATAAATTGTTAGTATTTATTAAATACTATAATTTAAATGAATGGCTTCAAACGAAACTTTTAATAGAGTGAGTAAAAGTTGAGAAAAGGTATAAAAGGAGTGAAAAGTATATAGTGGTATTGCGTGTAATCCACAAATCAGAATGCAGCAAAAGAAAACAATTCTAACAAAAAAAGGAACCTCACTAATTCTCACCCTTTTTTTTTTCTCTTTTTAAGCTTAATCTTCGGCTGGAAATTTTGGTTCAAATGATTCTCGTATCATTTCATCTTTGCATATGTGTTTTGATAAGAACTCTCACTGCTCGCTCATATTTTCAAAAACTTTCCTTTTCCTTTTTGGAGGACTGTAAATGAAAGTCTAAAAGCCATAACTTTAGTGTTAATGGTCTTCAGAATTGACCCAACAAGATCTCCATTTGCAAGCACGCGGGGATTTGATTGATCCCTACCCCTCCATTAAAAAAACTTCGCTCTGCGGTATGATGTATTTTCATTAAACTATTGGACCAAGTTCAAATCCTAAAAGTGGAGGTTTTATCAACGCTTTACTTGGGACGAGTCTAGTGGTATGATGTGTTTTACTTTGATAGCTTAGTGGTATATGATGTACTTTTATTAAGCTATTGGATCAAGTTTGAATCTTAGAAGAAGAGGTGTTTACTAATGTGTGTATGCACCACAGGGAATAAGTATAGTCATATTTTGGTTGCAAGTTTGTCACTTGGCCTTTCGGTGTTGCAGCGATGAGGTTAATTTAATTCTTGTCAAATTTGGATATAGCTCTTTGAATATTATATATCGCCAAATTCAATTATGATTTTTTAAATATTTCATGGTAGAGAAAACCTATATGATCACATTTGCAAGAATTTTCACCACCACTTTGTAAAAGATTTACATTTGTAAAAAAATTTAAAAAGAAAAGAAAAAGAATCATGACGTGAAACTAACAAAGTTTTTCTCCGTTGCTGCCACCAAAATTTTGTGGAATATTTATATTTCCAACGTTAGCTTCACAGCACCTTGTTCATGGGGAAGGCTTTTTGATTATTGGCCACTCAGTGCTGTCTTGTTGGAGTTCGACCATTCAGCTTTGGCCATCTTGCCTTGCAACTGCAGTTCCTGATGAATGATCATCCTTTACCATGGACATTTCAACCTTTTGATGCGGTCCGCCGTTAAAAATGTCACAACTAACTCTATGCCTTGGATTTTGATTCTGATCTCCTCATTAAACAATTCACACGTTAATTTAATTTTATGTCCCCTTTCGGTTTAATTAATAGTATTAACACGTATAAAACTATTCATTTATTGTATTATTTTACTTTTCTTTAATGGGACCTGAAATGTCAGTTCAGTCTTTGATTATCTAATGTTTTTCTCTTTCAATGTCATCTTAAAAGTATATATATCTCAATTTAATTCAATATTCTAAAGGCAAATTTTCGAAATTAAACGTTATTAAAACAATAAATTTACCACTATTGGTTGAAAAAGCAAAAAAGAAAAATCAGACCGATCGATCATTTCAGAAAAGTCGTTTACTAGTAAACTATGAATTTTTGCACTATGGATCTCTTTTTTCACACCTTTGCTGATTAGCTAAGTAGCCAAAACCAGCAAATAGTTTAATGCGAACTGCAAACAAAAAGTAAAAGAAGTAAACCAAAAGGTCTTAACTTTCCTTTGCTGAAAGCAGCTTTCCTATATAGTAGTATTACTATTAAACATTTAATCATAGTGTTTACATTTTGCAGAAAGTTTGAACCTGCATTAATTAAAAGATAAAAACACAAAATCAAAACCACCAACACCTAATCTGATTCCAGAGGTATTCCTCAATCTAAACTGCCATTTTTGCGATAAATTCTTGTTCGTTTTAAAATATAACAAGGAAATTAATCTAAAAAAAATAGATTTAAAAAACCTAAACATATACAGGATAGCAGATCCATAACCTGCCAATTATAACTAATCCATCAAATTCTAGCCGTTCATTGTGGATTCTCCTGTACCCAAAAAACAAAAATCATCCATTCATTAAAAACCATTGTTGGTACACACCAAATATGATTGGGACCGATCCCATTGGCGGCAAAGACTTATAATTGATGTTGACATACATAAATAATGTTGCAATCAATTCCCAAATGGAGACTTGCAGAATAACTACCATTTTCTTGGCAGTCAAATTTGTGTAGTATTCCAGATAAATATGATGTATGCTTCGTCTGGTGCTTAGCATGTACAGAAGATAAGTACTGAACAAATTTTCATGCTATAATGATTGAGATTAAAGTTGAAACCTGACAAAAGAACACACAGTACATGCATTCCACTAGTCAAGATTTTGGATTATGGTCGTAAAATTCAACAAGGTAAAAATTATTTCCAGCTTTACTTTCTCCTCTCGTGCAGTTATGATTTTGGGTGACTGGTAATTTATTTTTTATTTTTTTTGCGGGTTCTTTTTTGGCGTAAAGTATGCCAAATAGAAGTTTTGGGGAAGAAAAAGAAAGAAGTCTGCATCCAAAACTTTTCTATTGATCACGAATATTTTAGAAAGGACAATACCTACAAAGTGCTATCTAAATGGACCCCTAAATTCTGCAAAACGCAATTTCCCAATTAAACAAATTCAAATACTTTTAATAGGTGAACCACAAAAATTATAGACTCGGAGAAGCAATATCCAGGGGGCTGTAAAATCAAGTTGGGCAGTAGCAAAAGAAGCCTAGTCGGACAGGTTGGTCCAGCTAGGAATTGCCGACTGCCTGTTTTTGTTGTTTCTGGTGCTATCTAACTATTGAGTAGGTCAAGGTGGAAGCATGCCACAACAACAAGAGGCCCATATAACTGTCTCCATCTTCTTCGATTCTCGTTTTTGACACAACATAAAATTTGCCAATGTTTACTTCATGAGATAAATGCTTTTTTTTTTTAGTTATCAAACATTTTTAACATGATATTTGCATTTTTTTTTTGTAATTTTAGAATAATTTTTTGAAAATTGATGTGGGAAGTTGACGAATTTTCAGCTACTAGCATACTGAATAGTTTATGACATGTTAGATTGGAATAATATTCCGGAAAAAAACTTTATCAACATAGCATATAGCAGAAAATATCCGCGTCAACTTTTGACAAAAATTCCGAACAGAAATTTGATGTGTGCCGTGTCAAAGTATGAATGAAAAATTGTCTGCCTATTCAGGTGCATTCGCAAATGTGTGCCTATCTTCGGCACATATATATCCTCATTCATCCAATGAATGCAAGAACAAGTCCCTATCATTCCCCAATTAAAAATGGTAAGATCATGCACCTTAATTTGTCCTACCTCGTATATTCACAACCAAAAATGTAACTAATCACCATTGATTTCTTGTTTCGACAGTAACATCGATTACCCAGTAGATTTCTTTTTCATTTTTGTTCAATCATTACTCAGTAGAGTTCATATCAACCACATTCAGATCCATCAATGGTGGATCAGCTGTAGGGAATTCAAATAATTCAGCTTAATTTGTCTTGTATCACATTTGTCCAATTTTAGAGCGTTCATGAAGAACCAAGCCAAGCCAATATGTGACATTTGTCATTTTAAGAGTTGGGTCGGGTCAAAGCTGTGAAAAAGAATCAGCCTCCATAAAATTGCCAATGCAGTGTAGCATGCTTACATGTATTCCATAAAATATATAATGGAGTGTGTCAGTGGAAGTCGGTTTCAAATTAAACATATCCAAATTGTCACTGTAAATCCAACTTGTATGTACAGCTCCTGCTCTTGGTTGGGAGCTTGTGTTGCATATGAATATACGAATCGAATTAAGACTTCGTTGTCTGAAAAGTGCAAGTAGACCCACTTCCATGTCCTAATGTTGGACCATATTGGTCCAGAGTCCACATTTGCCTTCTGATTGTGGAATTGATATTCATCAAGAAGTTTCAATCTCAATTAAATAAGAACAGAGACTTCACAATATGATTCCTATTTCCGAAGACTCATAGACTACTAATAGGACTAGACCATTAACTTCCACCAAAATTAATCTATATAATCCTTTCAAAAAAAATTATGAATTCACAGTTAAATTTCAGTAGAATGAATAAAATTATGGGACTGGACATTTACGTAAATCGGTGATAGTTTCAGCTAATGAATTCACACTTCCATATGCTTCCCCTAAGAGCATCTCCATTAGTAGTCCACCAATGGGGAGGTTTAAATGGTTGGGAAATTTCAAAGATCTTTGAACCATCCCAACTTGACATCCATTTTTTTTTTTAACATTTCTTTCTATTTACTCTCTCTACTTTCTCTCTATCCCTATATTTTTTCTCCATACTATAATGTACATTTTTTAAATTAATATTACTTTTTATATCTCTTTTTTTTTTTAATTAAACACTATATCTTATATATTTTTTTTTAATCAAAAATCATATCTTATCTCTTTATTCAATTAAATACCAAAATTTAATATCATATTTCAATTTTTTTTAATTAGTATCTTTTACATATTACTTTTGAAAAATTAAATAAATAATATTTTTCAAAAAAAGTTTTAAAAAAATTAAAATATGATTTTTTAAAGAATAAGTAGTATGAAATATTTTGTGAAATAAATATATTTATTATAAATTGTATATTAAGAAAACTAAATGAAAAGTCCAATGATAATCTACACTATTAAAAAAATAGTTTAATGAGAAAGAATTTAATAAAAAATTAATATAACATTAAATCAGAGTTTAGATTATTGAGAGTCCAAACTATTGATGATACTTGCTTTATGAGGTGAGACTTTGACTTCTCAATAAACTGTGTAAAGTTTGTATCAACCAAATAGGAGAAACTTCCCACTTCCCAGTAAGTGCGACTTCTCTTCCTCAACTGCCCTGAACCTAGCAATTCCTCGAAAAAAAAAAGAAGTGCAATTATTCATGTACCATATGATATGGATTGATTTAAGCTTTAACTTTTATTTGGGCTTTCAAGGAAGTTCAAGACTAACAAAGACGGACCGTGAAATGTGAATCATCCTCTCGCCTGAGGGGCTTTCATGGAAGTTCAAGACTAAATCAAGGCACTTTTGGGTTGGTTTAGCACTGCGCATGGGGCACATTTCAATTTGGGCCCATGTAATAGAGAGTCCACTCTGTATCAACACTGATTTAGACACGTGATAGAGACGGCTGGTCGTCCGTACAGGAGCGACAAACCTTCCTCCATGTACGTCAGGTTGTTTTGCAGGTAGGGAACCGAAGCCTCAATTCTTACCACCAAGAATCACCATTTCCTGTGGGATATTTTTGAAAAAAAATCAAAATTTCACACACAAAACCTCGTATGGAAAAAGTGAAGAATTAGGTTTTGACAAATGTTGTCCCCCAGCATCATGTCTGAACTTAGTTTAATCGGTCATGTTGGACACCACTTGCATGTATTTTTTTCACATTCGCAATCTTTTTATCCACCTAAACTAACCACCGATCCAAATTCCCCCTTTATTTTCCTATGTGCTGGACGTCATCTTTTAGGTCTTACGTAATTTCCATTAACATTCCTTCTGTTTCGATCACACAAGTCCACGATTTTTGCTTTTCAGTTCATTTTTCTTGTACCAAATTTCCATATTGGAGCTTCTAATTTTTCTAAGGTCCATAATTCTTGCTTTTCTGTTTTTTAGTTATATTCTCTTGAAGCACATTTTTAGCTCGTACAGAATGCTTGCTATTTCCTAAAAACCATGCTTACTATTTATTGACGCATTCTTTCTTTGTTTCGGAGGTGTAAATGCGAAAATAAATATATTCGTAAGAATGTTTAGTTTCTTAATAATTTGAGAATTTGGTTCTATCGAATTTCGCTTACCTGTGTTCAGATGAAATTATTCTTCGACATGGACAATTATTACTGTGGAACAGAAATACGTTCATCTAAAATGATTTGGCTCAACGAAACCGACCAACTTGTGAGTGACTTTCTTGGAGAAGATTGGAAGTTCAAGCCAGCTTGAGGTACAAACTTGTTCTTTTTCCAACTTGCATTCTCATTACATATCAGAAAGAAAAACTGAAGTTTAATTTAATTTAAATGTGCAGCTCGCATTTCATGCCTAAGAAATAAAAGCAACTTAGAACAAAATTTCAAATTTAACTCTTTTTCGTTTGATCAAGATAGCGATTTCGCATGCGTGCATTATGAATTGCAAAAACAGAAGATAATTCCAAATAAAGTGGAGACAAGACAAAATCTTGAATCCAAGATGCATGGTAGATTAGAGCCAGAATGTTATAATCTTATCAGAGTCTTAACTCATTCTTTAACTTGATTTGTTAACGAACCAGAAAGGATTACTCTTGAAAAGGAATATTATTCTTCCATTTTTGCTTTTTTTTTTTGGAAAAAGATGGATATTTGAAAAGAAAAAAAAGGGTCTATGGTGGACATTTTCTCGCACGCTCTACCTCTCTTTCCGCACCTTTCTCAATGTTGGAATCATCATCGAATTGCAACTTGTTTTCCTTCACTACTTTTCGAGCCTGCTTGATTTTTTTATTCGTCTTTGTATGATCTAATATATTTTCTTTTTTTTCCAACACGATCTAGAACAATTTTACTAAAAGTTTCTGCCCAGAAAATAAAACAAATTTATGAGGGAACATTCCGGGAAAATTCTTTACTGATCTTGGGAACAGATCACAGTCAAGTCATTTCTCACAAATCTAAAGCATTAGTAGGGACCCTTTCTCCTGGAAAAGACTTCAATTATTTTTTACTAAACCACGTCCATCCTCATACGTGTGAACGATTTGAGATTAATTATGTCCGATATTTAGTTACAATCAAAGTTTTTCATCCCATTTTGAGAATGTGTTTAATAAAAATTGAACCCACTAATTTTTTACAAACTTAATCTGTATTGCTGATTAAGTGGACCTGATTTATTTACTCATAAATAAACGAGTGTCTGAATATTTAGCTGTATGTGGGGACTAATGTTGTCAACCAATAGTTAATACTAATAACATTGACGACATTGGGAAGTTTCATAATTCCTGGACTGATTTTGTCGTTTTATTGTGGTTTTCATGGTTTCTTTCTTTATGATTTTCCAGACTGTCATGAATTGACGGTGCAAAATGATCCAGATCTTACCAATTTGTATAAGTACAGGCATATGAATGTCTTACTGTTAATTAACAGTTGTATATTATCTATCTATATTTATGGTAACTAATTAGTCGTTTTCAAAATGTTTGAAATCGAAAAACCTGTAGTTTTCAATTTGGTTTGACAAATGAGAGTTTGGGGTTTTACGTTATCAATTTAAATTTCGATTGGCACCAATCTGTTTTTGAATTCGAATATCTAAGTCCACCAGATTTTAAATAGAAAACCAAACACTACCATGTCCATGTGTTTGTTGCTTCAATAACGTTACATATTTTAAGTGCATACATTAATCAAGCATCTTCCACGATTTTGTTTTTATTTGATGTTTTATATATTTTTTTGAACAGATGTTTTTACCTTACTCATATATATTTTTTAGAATGGTACCATTTTCTTTTTTCGAGCGCCGCGTACGTAATACTAGCCAAATACACAAGCTTGGACAGAACAAAATTGACAGAAATATTTTAATACAAGTTTAATCCCCTACTAATATATATGTATATAGTCATTGCTTCAATTCAAACGTTCCTTTCATATCGGGGCCCCATTTGTTTGTCTTATAGTTGTATAGTAGTTGTGGTTCGTGAATTCTATATAAATTAGCGAGGATTTCGCAGCATTTCTTGGAATATTTTCTTCCGATTACAACTAATTTGAGAAGTCATTTCAAGCTTTGACCTTTTTCACTTGTTTTTTACTTCAGAGAAATCATGTAATGCCAAGAAAATAGGTACTGTAGTGAAGACGTAATATTTATAATTTTTGATGAAGTTGATCTGACACTTTTGTTATCAACAATGTCCAACTCAACTGATAATGTGGTCAAACCTAACATATGCTAATTAAATAAGGCCAAGGTGACGATACTGATCGTAGTGACATATCATTCTACCCTGTATTTAGTTTTGTTTACCTAACGTATTATCGATTAAAGTCTCAGCTACATTAATTAAATATCTCTGCTTACGTCTCATGGCGAGACAACTTTTTTTTAAAGGAAATTCCTATGGAGAAAATCAATCACTATAACATCATAAAAAATTTGGGTGTTCTTGAAGTTTGAACCCAAAACCTTTTAATTTTAGATGTGAATATTTACCAACTAAGCTACCTAACCTCAGCATAACGAGACAACTTTAGTACCATTAAATCACCAGATTGATATGTAGTAATTTTTTTTATTTGACAAGTCAATTATTTGATCTTATAGATTAAATTCACAACTTGTTTGACTTTAGAATTAACCAGAATACCAATTGTTTTCTTTTTCATTTGAAAGTTGCCATCTTAAGATTATTTTTAAAAACAAATAAAAATGAAAAAGAAAGAAAGGAAAGCTGCGGTGATTAGCAGACAAAGTGCAATCGACGGAATTTTTATATCTAATTTTCAAAATTAATTTTTCAGGTAAATAGAGCCTGCCTGACTTGAGACTTTGTATAAATTCTGCTGCCTATCTTCAGAAAGACGTGTGCAAGTTGTTCTCATTTTCTCTTCTTTCTCGCTCCATAAATACGATTTCTTGATCCGGGTTATCTTCATCTTCGTTCATTCTGCTCTGGAGAGGACGAGAGCTGACTGTGATTGAGCTCAGCCTCTGACATTTCTGCACTTTCGCATTGCCTTTCTTTCATGTTTGTCGATTTTGAAGGTGCTTACTTTTTTTCTGTCTGACTCGGCTAATAATCCTTCATTTCTAGGATTTATTAGTGTTCCTGTTAGCCATGTCTGGATATATTTAGAACTTCAATCTGCATTCCAGGTCGCAATGGAAAGCAAACAGGATTTGCGGCAGGAGCTTCCGACCCTTATCAAGCACATTTCTTTGAATGAAGTGGCTGGATTTGATAGCATTGAATCAGCTTGTAAGGTATTATGATTGACTGATTGACATTTTTTTAACGATGACATCTGAAAATCTGCGATTCTGGAATCATATAGGCATCTACGCAGAGCCAGAATCAATTAAAATAATGAACTGTTTTGAAGTTTCTTGTTGTCCAAAGAGTTTTATAATAGTTACTGAGTTGGTGCATCAGGGAACAGAGGACCAAAATGATGAAGCAGCGGTCACCAACCATAGAAGAATCCCGTCTGTCTCAATCAGCATGCCGAGTTCCCCGGTGGCCAAAATTTCAAACAATGCAAAAGTAGCTCATTTTGAAGGTAATGTTGAAGCAGACGGAATTGCAGATCCCTCTGCTGTACCTAATCCTCCTCAGAGAACACAGCAAAAACAAGTGAAGTTCCATTCTCAGCCGATGCCGAAGGGAAGTCGAGTGTTTGAACATGCTGTCAGCATTCCGAATGTTCCCAATGTTTCTAATCCAAGCATAAATAGGTTGAGAGATACAAGATATGATTCTATGAAAACATGGTCTGGCAAACTCGAGAGGCAGATTTCACACTTACGTGGAAGGCCGCGAGAGCCTTCTCTGGAGGAGGATTCTGTTGGGCAGAGACCCGAGAAAGACGCCTTACCTGTTGATCGATATTTTGATGCATTGGAAGGACCTGAGTTGGAGACCCTCAGGGTATGGACCTTCTTTTGAATACTAAATCTCAGAATTGATAACGCATGCATTCAATCAGTTAGGCTAGTCCTAAGTGGCTTTAAAATGTACTTTTGGATTAGTGTCTGAAGAATCTCACATGCTTTCTGCAGGCATCAGAAGAAATAGTGCTACCAGATGACAAGACATGGCCATTCCTTCTGCGGTATCCAATCTCTTCATTTGGTATATGTCTTGGTGTTAGCAGTCAAGCAATCATGTGGAAAACCCTGGCCACATCTGAATCCACAAGGTTTCTCCACATAAGCCTGGATGTAAATCTTGTGCTCTGGTGCATCTCTCTTGCACTTATAGCCATGGTGGCTGCAGTCTACATTCTCAAGATGATTCTCTTCTTTGAAGCAGTTCGCCGCGAGTATTATCACCCCATCAGGGTCAACTTCTTCTTCGCACCATGGATTGCCCTTCTGTTCTTAGCTCTTGGAGTGCCACCTTCAGTCGCTGACAAACTCCATGCGGCTCTG